>JASWDR010000325.1:7500-47500 GCA_033439105.1 Magallana nippona | reverse complement strand
AGGATAAATTAGGATATAAATATTGATCCATGATTATTTAGGGGGTTTCCTTAGTGATTAACTATACTGATTTTTCAATGATAAGTTGAAAATTATGAGTTTTCTCATGGGGGTTTAATCTCATAATCAAAGGATTTTTCCTTAAACTTATGCTGATTATTTCTTTGTATTAATGTAATAAACAATAAATAAGGGTGAAAATATTGATCCCAAAAGATTGAGGGAGTTTCCTAAGTGATTAACAATCCTGATTTTTTATAACGAATTGAAATTTATGGGTTCCTTCGATGCGATGAAATTTCTTAATTAAAGGACTTTTCTTTAAACTAATGGGGATTATTTGTTTATATTAATGTAATAAGGTATAAATTAGGGTACAAATATTGATCCCTAAAAGATTAAGGGGTTTCCTAATTGATCAACTACACTGATTTTTTAACGTTAAATTGAAAATTAAAGGCTTTCTAATGGGGGTCTAAGTTCAACATAAAAGGATTTTTCCTTAAACTAGTGGCTATTATCTCTTTGTATTGATGTATTATAGGATAAATTAGGGTACAAATATTGATCCCAAAAGATTTAGGGGGTTTCTTAAGTGGTTAACTATACTCATTTTTAAACGATAAACAGAAAATTATGGGTTTTCTCAGTGGAGTATAATTTCTTTATTAAAGGATTTTTCCTTAAACTAATGCTGTTTATTTCTTTGTATTCATGTAATATAGGAGAAATAAGGGTGTAATATTAATCCTAAAAGATTTAGGGGGTCTCCAAAGCGTTTAACAATATCCATTTTTAACGTTAAAATGAAGAATATGGGTTCCTTCATTGAGTTCTAATTTCTTAATAAAAAGATTTTTCCTTAAACTAATGCTGTTTATTCCTTGGTATTAATGTATTAAAGGACAAATAAAGGTGTCTGTCTTAATTCCAAAGACATAGGGAGTTTCCTAAATGATTTACTAGACTGATTTTTAACGATAAACAGAAAATTATGGGTCATCTCAGGGGGATGTAATTTCTTTAAAAAAAGATTTTTCCTTAAACTAATGCTGATTATTCATTGGTATTAATGTATTAAAGGAGAAAAAAGGGTGTAAATATTAATCCTAAAAGATTTAGGGGGTCTCCTAAGCGTTTAACTCTATCCATTTTTAACGTTAAAATGAAGAATATGGGTTCCTTCATGGAGTTCTAATTTCTTAATAAAAAGATTTTTCCTTAAACTAATGCTGTTTATTCCTTGGTATTAATGTATTAAAGGATAAATAAAGGTGTTTGTATTAATTCCAAAGACATAGGGAGTTTCCTTAATGATTTACTAGACTGATTTTTAACGATAAACAGAAAATTATGGGTCATCTCAGGGGGATGTAATTTCTTAATAAAAGGATTTTTCCTTAAACTAATGCTGATTATTCATTGGTATTAATGTATTAAAGGAGAAATAAGGGTGTAAATATTAATCCTAAAAGATTTAGGGGGTCTCCTAAGCGTTTAACTATATCCATTTTTAACGTTAAAATGAAGAATATGGGTTCCTTCATGGAGTTCTAATTTCTTAATAAAATGATATTTCCTTAAACTAATGCTGTTTATTCCTTGGTATTAATGTATTAAAGGATAAATTAAGGTGTTTGTATTAATTCCAAAGACATAGGGAGTTTCCTTAATGATTTACTAGACTGATTTTTAACGATAAACAGAAAATTATGGGTCATCTCAGGGGGATGTAATTTCTTAATAAAAGGATTTTTCCTTAAACTAATGCTGATTATTTCTTGGTATTAATGTATTAAAGGAGAAATAAGGGTGTAAATATTAATCCTAAAAGATTTAGGGGGTCTCCTAAGCGTTTAACTATATCCATTTTTAACGTTAAAATGAAGAATATGGGCTCCTTCATGGAGTTCTTATTTCTTAATAAAAAGATTTTTCCTTAAACTAATGCTGTTTATTCCTTGGTATTAATGTATTAAAGGATAAATTAAGGTGTTTGTATTAATTCCAAAGACTTAGGGAGTTTCCTAAATGATTTACTAGACTGATTTTTAACGATAAACAGAAAATTATGGGTTGTCTCAGGGGGATGTAATTTCTTAATAAAAGGATTTTTTCTTCAACTAATGCTGATTATTTCTTGGTATTAATGTATTAAAGGAGAAATAAGGGTGTAAATATTAATCCTAAAAGATTTAGGGGGTCTCCTAAGCGTTTAACTATATCCATTTTTAACGTTAAAATGAAGAATATGGGTTCCTTCATGGAGTTCTAATTTCTTAATAAAAAGATTTTTCCTTAAACTAATGCTGTTAATTCCTTGGTATTAATGTATTAAAGGATAAATTAAAGTGTTTGTATTAATTCCAAAGACATAGGGAGTTTCCTAAATGATTTACTACACTGATTTTTAACGATAAACAGAAAATTATGGGTTGTTTCAGGGGGATGTAATTTCTTAATAAAAGGATTTTTCCTTCAACTAATGCTGATTATTTCTTGGTATTAATGTATTAAAGGAGAAATAAGGGTGTAAATATTAATCCTAAAAGATTTAGGGGGTCTCCTAAGCGTTTAACTATATCCATTTTTAACGTTAAAATGAAGAATATGGGCTCCTTCATGGAGTTCTAATTTCTTAATAAAAAGATTTTTCCTTACACTAATGCTGTTTATTCATTGGTATTAATGTATTAAAGGATAAATTAAGGTGTTTGTATTAATTCCAAAGACATAGGGAGTTTCCTAAATGATTTACTAAACTGATTTTTAACGATAAACAGAAAATTATGGGTTGTTTCAGGGGGATGTAATTTCTTAATAAAAGGATTTTTCCTTCAACTAATGCTGATTATTTCTTGGTATTAATGTATTAAAGGAGAAATAAGGGTGTAAATATTAATCCTAAAAGATTTAGGGGGTCTCCTAAGCGTTTAACTATATCCATTTTTAACGTTAAAATGAAGAATATGGGCTCCTTCATGGAGTTATTATTTCTTAATAAAAAGATTTTTCCTTAAACTAATGCTGTTTATTCCTTGGTATTAATATATTAAAGGATAAATAAGGGTGCAAACATTGATCCAAAAAGATTCCGGGGGTTTCCTTTGCGTTTAAAGTTAGATTTTTTCTCATTAAACTGGAAATATTGGGATCCTTGCTGGGGGTGTAATTTCGTAATAAAAGGAGTTTTCCCTGAACTTATGGTGATTATTTCTTTGTATTAATATCATAAGAGATAAACAAGGGTACAATCATTGATTACAAAAGATTTAACAACATTTTTGGTCAAATTCTCACATACACTTTTCTGTATATTCGGCCGTCATTGCATGAAGTTTACAACATTATTCCAAAAAGTATATTTCATCGATAACACTTAAAAGAAACTATTATAACAGTTTCAAATGTGTAACTACATTTAGCTTAAACGCTTTACACCCAACATGTATTGTAAACAATGTATTTACAACATTCGTCAAATATATGTTTTATATCAACAACTACGGTATTATATATTGACAAAACAATAAAGGACAGCATAAAGAACAACTATTTACACTTATTTTAGGCAAACCTACCTTGCATTATACTGATTTAATCCAAAAACACAAATATAATCCTTTCACCTTGAAATTGTGTTATCTAAAAAGTTTATTGGGTATACCGAGCTCGATTATAAATGTCGAACCCGATATATTCTGGAGTGAGTTTTGAGCCTTTTTCTTTTGTAATTGGTGTAGAATAACACTGTAATAGGCTTAGAATATGATGGTTTATTCCCAGTAACTCTTGTTCTGTCATAACCGCAAGAATTTATGGTCCCTACAAAAAAGTGTTACTTGTAACTTTATCTAATTTTTGGTCCTGCTAACCACCGATTTTTATTTGGAGGAAATTCACGAAAAATAAGCAACAAATTGACAATTTTTTCCTGATTTATTGTTAATTGTAAAGTCCTTAAGAGAATATAACTGAAAGATTTCCATGTGAGAGCCTATGAAAAATGTTTGACCCCCTTGAATAAGCCCATATTTGTCTACTTTCGGTCAAATAAAGCACATATTGTAGGGGGTCTAAATTTGTAATGCTCCAAGTAAATGTTAATTTCTGCCTGATCTATTCTTTAATAACATGTATTCAACAGAATATAACAATTAAATTCCACAATTGAAGCCCTTTAAAAGTTTGAGGAACCTTGGAGTAGGCACATTTGTGTCAACTTTGGATGAAATAAAGCGCATACTGTGTGGGGTGTAAAATTGAAAATAAGCAACCATTTTTTTATTTCTTCATGATTTATTATTTATTGTAAAGCCCTTAAAAGAATATAACTAAAATATTCTACAGTGAAACCCTCTGAAAAAAATTTGACCCACTTGAATAAGCCCATAAATTTCAGTTTGACGTTAAATAAAGGGCATGATAAATCCCTTCTGCCCCCTCTAAATCTCAAAGAATCAATATTTTTATCCTCATATCTCCTAATATACATTAAAACAAAGGTATTAAGACCCTTAGTTTACAGGAGTACCCCTCTATTATGAATTTATGCCCCCCTGAGTATACCACTAAATTTCAATTTAACGTTAAATATATGTATACTAAATCCCTTCGGACACCCTCTAAATCTCTAAATATCAATATCTCTACCTTTATTTATCCTAATATACATTAAAACAAAGGTATTAAGACCCTTAGTTAACAGGAGTACCCCTCTATTATGAATTTATAACCTCCTGAGTATACCCATAATTTTGAATTTCCCGCTAATTTTATGGCATAGTAAATCCATTCTTGCCCCTCTAAATCTCTAGGTATCAAAATATTTACCCTCATTTATTCTAATACACATTAAAACCAAGATATTAGGACCCTTAGTTGACAGGAATACCCCTCTATTATGAATTTATACCTCCCTGAATATATCCATAAATTTCAATTTAACGTTAAATATATGTATAGTAAATCCCTTCGGACACCCTCTAAATCTCTAAGTATCAATATCTCTACCTTTATTTATCCTAATATACATAAAAACAAAGGTATTAAGACCCTTAGTTAACAGGAGTACCCCTTTATTATGAATTTATACCTCCCTGAGTATACCCATAATTTTGAATTTCCCGCTAATTATATGGCATAATAAATCCATTCTGACCCCTCTAAATCTCTATGTATCAACATCTATACCCTCAGTTATCCTAATACACTTTAAAACCAAGGTATTATGAGCACTAGTTAAAAGGATTACCCCTGTATTATCAATTTATATCCCCCTAAGTAAACCCATAGTTTTGAATTTCCCGCTAATTATATGGCATACTAAATCCGTTCTGACCCCTCTAAATCTCTAGGTATCAATATTTCTACCCTCATTTATCCTAATACACATAAAAACAAAGATATTAGGGCCCTTAGTTGACAGGAGTACCCATCTATTATGAATTTATACCCCCGTGAATATACCCATAAATTTCAATTTAACGTTAAATATATGTATACTAAATCCCTTCGGACACCCTCTAAATCTCTAAGTATCAATATCTCTACCTTTATTTATCCTAATATACATAAAAACAAAGGTATTAAGACCCTTAGTTAACAGGAGTACCCCTCTATTATGAATTTATACCTCCCTGAGTATACCCATTATTTTGAATTTCCCACTAATTCTTTGGCATACTAAATTCATTCTGACCCCTCTAAATCTCTAGGTATCAATATATATACCTTCATTTATCCTAATACACATTAAAACCAAGGTATTATGAGCACTAGTTAAAAGGATTACCACTGTATTATAAATTTATATCCCCCTTAGTAAACACATAATTTTGAATTTCCCGCTAATTATTTGGCATACTAAATCCATTGTGACCCCTCTAAATCTCTAGGTATCAATATCTATACCCTTATTTATCCTAATACACATTAAAACAAAGATATAGGGACCCTTAGTTGACAGGAGTACCCCTCTATTATGAATTTACAGGCCCCTGAGAATACCCATAAATTTCAATTTAACGTTAAATATATGTATACTAAATCCCTTCGGAAACCCTCTAAAACCCTAAGTATCAGTATCTCTACCTTTATTTATCCTAATATACATTAAATCAAAGGTATTAAGACCCTTAGTTGACAGGAGTACCCCTCTATTATGAATTTATACCCCCCTGAGTATACCCATAATTTTGAATTTTCCACTAATTATATGGCATAATAAATCCATTCTGACCCCTCTAAATCTCTAGGAATCAATATTTATACCCTCATTTATCTTAATACACATTAAAAGCAAGGTATTATGAGCACTAGTTAAAGGGATTACCCCTGTTTTATCAATTTATATCCCCTTAAGTAAACCCATAATTTTGAATTTCCCGCTAATTATTTGGCATTCTAAATCCATTCTGACCCCTCTAAATCTCTAGGTATCAATATATATACCCTCATTTATCCTAATACACATTAAAACCAAGGTATTATGAGCACTAGTTAAAAGGATTACCCCTGTATTATCAATTTATATCCCCCTAAGTAAACACATAGTTTTGAATTTCCCGCTAATTATTTGGCATACTAAATCCATTCTGACCCCTCTAAAACTCTAGGTATCAATATCTATCCCCTCATTTATCCTAATACACATTAAAACCAAGGTATTATGAGCACTAGTTAAAAGGATTACCCCTGTATTATAAATTTATATCCCCCTAAGTAAACACATAATTTTGAATTCCCGCTAATTATTTGGCATACTAAATCCATTGTGACCCCTCTAAATCTCTAGGTATCAAGATATATTCCCTCATTTATCCTAATACACATTAAAACAAAGATATAGGGACCCTTAGTTGACAGGAGTACCCCTCTGTTATGAATTTACAGGCCCCTGAGAATACCCATAAATTTCAATTTAACGTTAAATATATGTATACTAAATCCCTTCGGAAACCCTCTAAAACCCTAAGTATCAGTATCTATACCTTTATTTATCCTAATACACATTAAAACAAAGGTATTAAGACCCTTAGTTGACAGGAGTTCCCCTCTATTATGAATTTATATCCCCAGAAGTAAACCCATAATTTTGAATTTCCCGCTAATTATCTGGCAAACTAAATCCATTCTGAACCCTCTAAATCTCTAGGTATCAATATATATAGCCTCATTTATCTTAATATACATTAAAACCAAGGTATTATGAGCACCTGTTGACAGGATTACCCCTGTTTTATCAATTTATATCTCCCTAAGTAAACCCATAATTTTGAATTTTCCCACTAATTATATGGCATAATAAATCCATTCTGACCCCTCTAAATCTCTAGGAATCAATATTTATACCCTCATTTATCTTAATACACATTAAAAGCAAGGTATTATGAGCACTAGTTAAAGGGATTACCCCTGTTTTATCAATTTATATCCCCCTAAGTAAACCCATAATTTTGAATTTTCCCACTAATTATATGGCATAATAAATCCATTCTGACCCCTCTAAATCTCTAGGAATCAATATTTATACCCTCATTTATCTTAATACACATTAAAAGCAAGGTATTATGAGCACTAGTTAAAGGGATTACCCCTGTTTTATCAATTTATATCCCCTTAAGTAAACCCATAATTTTGAATTTCCCGCTAATTATTTGGCATTCTAAATCCATTCTGACCCCTCTAAATCTCTAGGTATCAATATATATACCTTCATTTATCCTAATACACATTAAAACCAAGGTATTATGAGCACTAGTTAAAAGGATTACCCCTGTATTATCAATTTATATCCCCCTAAGTAAACACATAGTTTTGAATTTCCCGCTAATTATATGGCATACTAAATCCATTCTGACCCCTCTAAAACTCTAGGTATCAATATCTATACCTTCATTTATCCTAATACACATTAAAACCAAGGTATTATGAGCACTAGTTAAAAGGATTACCCCTGTATTATAAATTTATATCCCCCTAAGTAAACCCATAATTTTGAATTTTCCCACTAATTATATGGCATAATAAATCCATTCTGACCCCTCTAAATCTCTAGGAATCAATATTTATACCCTCATTTATCTTAATACACATTAAAAGCAAGGTATTATGAGTACTAGTTAAAGGGATTACCCCTGTTTTATCAATTTATATCCCCTTAAGTAAACCCATAATTTTGAATTTCCCGCTAATTATTTGGCATTCTAAATCCATTCTGACCCCTCTAAATCTCTAGGTATCAATATATATACCTTCATTTATCCTAATACACATTAAAACCAAGGTATTATGAGCACTAGTTAAAAGGATTACCCCTGTATTATCAATTTATATCCCCCTAAGTAAACACATAGTTTTGAATTTCCCGCTAATTATTTGGCATACTAAATCCATTCTGACCCCTCTAAAACTCTAGGTATCAATATCTATACCTTCATTTATCCTAATACACATTAAAACCAAGGTATTATGAGCACTAGTTAAAAGGATTACCCCTGTATTATAAATTTATATCCCCCTAAGTAAACACATAATTTTGAATTCCCGCTAATTATTTGGCATACTAAATCCATTCTGACCCCTCTAAATCTCTAGGTATCAAGATATATTCCCTCATTTATCCTAATACACATTAAAACAAAGATATAGGGACCCTTAGTTGACAGGAGTACCCCTCTGTTATGAATTTACAGGCCCCTGAGAATACCCATAAATTTCAATTTAACGTTAAATATATGTATACTAAATCCCTTCGGAAACCCTCTAAAACCCTAAGTATCAGTATCTCTACCTTTATTTATCCTAATACACATTAAAACAAAGGTATTAAGACCCTTAGTTGACAGGAGTTCCCCTCTTTTATGAATTTATATCCCCAGAAGTAAACCCATAATTTTGAATTTCCCGCTAATTATCTGGCAAACTAAATCCATTCTGACCCCTCTAAATCTCTAGGTATCAATATATATACCCTCATTTATCCTAATAGACATGAACACCAAGGTATTATGAGCACCTGTTGACAGGATTACCCCTGTTTTATCAATTTATATCTCCCTAAGTAAACCCATAATTTTGAATTTTCCCCTAATTATATGGCATACTAAATCCATTCTGACCCCATTAAATCTCTAGGTATTAATAATTCTACCCTCATTTAACCTAATACACATTAAAACAAAGATATTAGGACCTTAAGTTGACAGGAGTACCCCTCTATTATGAATTTATACCCCCCTGAATATACCCATAAATTTCAATTTAACGTTAAATATATGTATACTAAGTCCCTTCGGAAACACTCTAAATCTCTAAGCAACAATGATTCTCCCCTATATTATCCTAGTATTCATTAAAACAAAGTAATTATAAGCCTTAGATGAAGGGATTACACCATTATTATGAATTTATACCTCCCTGAATATACCCATAAATTTCAATTTAACGTTAAATATATGTATACTAAATCCCTTCGGACACCCTCTAAATCTCTAAGTATCAATATTTCTACCTTTATCTATCCTAATATAAATAAAAACAAAGGTATAAAGACCCTTAGTTAACAGGAGTACCCCTCTATTATGAATTTATACCCTCCTGAGTATACCCATAATTTTGAATTTCCCGCTAATTTTATGGCATAGTAAATCCATTCTGACCCTTCTAAATCTCTAAGTATCAATATCTATACCCTCATTTATCCTAAGATACATTAAAACAAAGGTATTAAGACCCTTAGTTAACAGGATTACCCCTCTATTATGAATTTATACCCCCCTGAATATACCCATAAATTTCAATTTAACGTTAAATATATGTATACTAAATCCCATCGGAAACCCTCTAAATCTCTAAGCAACAATGATTCTACCCTATATTATCCTAGTATTCATTAAAACAAAGTAATTTTAAGCCTTAGATGAAAGGATTACATCTTTATTATGAATTTATACCTCCCTGAAAATACCCATAAATTTCAATTTAAACGTTACATATATGTATACTAAATCCCTTCGGACACCCTCTAAATCTCTAAGTATCAATATTTCTACCTTTATTTATCCTAATATAAATTAAAACAAAGGCATTAAGACCCTTAGTTAACAGGAGTACCCCTCTATTATGAATTTATACCCCCCTGAGTATACCCATAATTTTATATTTCCCGCTAATTATATGTATACTAAATCCATTCTGACCCCTCTAAATCTCTAAGTATCAATATCTATACCCTCATTTATCCTAATACACATTAAAACCAAGGTATTATGAGCACTAGTTAAAAGGATTACCACTGTATTATCAATTTATATCCCCCTAAGTAAACCCATAATTTTGAATTTCCCATTAATTATATGGGATACTAAATCCATTCTGACCCCTCTAAATCTCTAGGTATCAATATTTCTACCCTCATTTATCCTAATACACATTAAAACAAAGGTATTAGGACCCTTAGTTAACAGGAATACCAATCTATTATGAATTTATATCCCCCTGAATATAGCCATAAATTTCCATTTGACATTAAATATATAGCATACTAAGTCCCTTCGGAAACCCTCTAAATCTCTAAGCACCAATGATTATACCCTATATTTTCCTAGTATTCATTAAAACAAAGGAATTATAAGCCTAAGATGAAAGTATTACACCTTTATTATGAATTTATACCCCCCTGAATATACCTATAATTTTCAATTTAACGTTAAGTATATGTATACTAAATCCCTTCGGACACCCTCTAAATCTCTAAGTATCAATATCTCTACCTTTATTTATCCTAATATAAATAAAAACAAAGGTATTAAGACCCTTAGTTCACAGGAATACCCCTCTATTATGAATTTATACCCCCCTGAATATACCCATAAATTTCAATTTAACGTTAAATATATGTATACTAAATCCCTTCGGACACCCTCTAAATCTCTAAGTATCAATATCTCTACCTTTATTTATCCTAATATACATTAAAACAAAGGTATTAAGACCCTTAGTTAACAGGAGTACCCCTCTATTATGAATTTATACCCTCCTGAGTATACCCATAATTTTAAATTTCCCGCTAATTTAATGTATACTAAATCCATTCTGACCCCTCTAAATCTTTAAGTATCAATATCTATACCCTCATTTATCCTAATACACATTAAAACCAAGGTATTATGAGCACTAGGTAGAAGGATTACCCCTGTATTATCAATTTATATCCCCCTAAGTAAACCCATAATTTTGAATTTCCCGCTAATTATATGGCATACTAAATCCATTCTGACCCCTCTAAATCTCTAGGTATCAATATTTCTACCCTCATTTAACCTAATACACATTAAAACAAAGATATTAGGACCCTTAGTTGACAGGAGTACCCCTCTATTATGAATTTATACCCCCCTATATATACCCATAAATTCAATTTAATGTAAATATATGTATACTAAGTCCCTTCAGACACCCTCTAAATCTCTAAGTATCAGTATCTCTACCTTTATTTATCCTAATATACATTAAAACAAAGGTATTAAGACCCTAAGTTAACAGGAGTACCCCTCTATTATGAATTGATATCCCCCTGAGTATACCCATAATTTTGAATTTCCCGCTAATTTTATGGCATAGTAAAACCATTCTGACCCCTCTAAATCTCTAAGTATCAATATCTATACCCTCATTTATCCTAATACACATTAAAACCAAGGTATTATGAGCACTAGTTAGAAGGATTACCCCTGTATTATCAATTTATATCCCCCTAAGTAAACCCATAATTTTGAATTTCCCGCTAATTATATGGGATACTAAATCCATTCTGACCCCTCTAAATCTCTAAGCATCAATATTTCTACCCTCATTTATCCTAATACACATAAAGACAAAGGTATTAGGACGATTAGTTAACAGGAATACCCCTCTATTATGAATTTATACCCCCTTGAGTATACCTATAAATTTCAATTTAACGTTAAATATATGGCATACTAAATCCCTTCTGACACCCTCTAAATCTCTAACATCAATATTTCTACCCTATATTATCCTAATATACAATAATACAAAGAGAATAGGACCCTTAATTAAAAGGATATTTCCTCTTTTATGAATTTTTACCCCCCTTAGAAAACCCATAATTTACAATTTACCATTAATTTTATGGTATACTAAATCCCTTTTGACCCACTCTAAATCTCTAAGGATGCATATTTTAACCTTAATTTCTCCTGATACACATCAAAACAAAGGAATTATGAGCCTTAGATTAAAGGAATACCCCTCTATTATAAATCTCTACCCCCCTGAGTATACCCATAAATTTCTATTTTACGTTAATTATATGGCACACTCTATCCTTTCTGACACCCTCTAAATCTTTAATTTTCTATATTTCTACCCCAATTTGTCCTAATATACATTAAAGCAAAGGAAATATCCACATTAGTTTAAAGTATTACCCCTTATTTAAGAATTCGGAGCCCCTTTAGTGTTACCATAATGTTATATTTAACGTTAAAGATATGGTAGCAACACCTTCCAAGTTGTCGATAATCATCATTATCCTTACATTAATTCAAGTATTTCGACATTCGATCAATGCGATAATCCTTAAAAGTTAACGGTATTAGCTTAATTTTAACGATTTTGATCCGCTCAAAAATTTTACCCTATCAGTGACAATGAGGAAAAAAGTGCCCAAAACAGGGTCACGGTACTGCAAAGTTATCAATTATTATGAATATCTTTACGTTATTTCAAGTTTTTCGACATTAGATCAATGCGATAATCCCCAATAGTTAACGATATAATCTTGATTTTAACGATTTATACCCGTTCAACAATTTTCGCTTTCCCCCACTTTCCAAAAGATTAAGTTACGAGGCACAGGACCAAGTGCGGGGTTAGAGATCTCGGCCGCTATGGGGAATCTTGGATATTTTGACATTGCATCCGGTCTTTCCGCCTAAAATAAAGTGGATTATGTAAAAAAGTTAGCGATATACTTATTTTATAGATCCATTTTGACGCTTTTTGGACTTCCATTTGGACTTAGAATTTTCAGCGAAAAGGCAAATTACAAGAGAGCACAGGGTAAACCGTACAAGATATGATCCTTCTTTGCAAATATCTGAGATATATCTAGCGAAACATGATAATTTCTGCACATGAGTTTAGAATATAGTGATAAATAAAAAAATAAGAGCCGAAAAGGGACGCTCGGAGTG
This sequence comes from Magallana nippona, assembly GCA_033439105.1. NCBI lineage: Eukaryota > Metazoa > Mollusca > Bivalvia > Ostreida > Ostreidae > Magallana > Magallana nippona. The sequence goes on along the minus strand of JASWDR010000325.1, from coordinate 34,277 downwards.
GAAAAATAGAGGTTTTAGGGGGTCACAGGGTCATTAACATAAGATAGGAGTAATTTTTGCTTATATTTAAGATACATGTATTAAAAGATGATAATTAATGGCAAAAAGTATGCTAACCCTGCATAAATAAAAGAATTAAAGCCAAAAATGGACATTTTGACCATTAAGTTACCGAAAGTGTACCAGATTTGAGGTTCCGATACTCACATATTAGAGGTAGCAAGTGAGTGAGAAGGGGCTAAGGTTAATGATTATGGTCCAAAGTATCCTTAGTAACCAATTTTTTTGAATATACAGCATGAAAAATGCTAACCCCAGCATTGGACCATTTACTATATAACATGATTAAAAGAATTAAGTTACAAAGCACACTTTTTCCGAGTGGTCCTGTGACGTTATTTCCGGTGCTTTGTGTACCAAGTCTAGCTAAAGTATAGAACTGATTAAAATCTTGCTAATTATACCTTAAAAGCACTATTACAAGCAAAAAATAAGGTAACCACAGGTGGTTGAAAAGTGTGCTTTTGTAACTTAATCCCAAAAGTCGGAAATTTGGAAAAATCGTGAAATTTTCCAAAATAACGATTTTTGAGCAGGGATAAAGGCATAACAGTGTTCCTTATCTAAATTGCAATGTTTCCACCAAATTTGAATACTCTACGACGATGTAGAAGAAAAAAGTTGAGGAAGACCTGATATTTTGAACCTAGGGTTAGATGATCTGGAGATTTGTGTACCCCACCAGAGGTAAATTTTTTCCTGAAATTTTACAACTTTTTTACTTATAGGGGGTTAGGTGGGGGTTAGAGTCCAACTTAAAAAACAGGTAGCTAAAACCAATTGGTCACCAAGAACGTTTCTAACCCCCTGTAAATAAGCGACCAAAATGACAAGTGTGCTTTGTAACTTAAACTTTGGTTTGAGCTCAAAAACTTGGCATTTCCAATACGGGGTTAGATGGTTTTTTTGTTTTAGATTGTAGATTGGACCTTAATTCACAATCTAAAACTCAGTGGTCCTCTAACCCCGGGGTTTTAAGCCCTAACCCCAGCCTTTGAAAGTTTAAGTTACAAAAAGTGTACCGGCGACGCTAATTAGGGTTAGGGTTAGGGTTAGGGTTAGGGTTAGGGTTAGGGGTTAGGGTTAGGGTTAGGGTTAGGGTTAGGGTTAGGGTTAGGGTTAGGGTAGGGTTAGGGTTAGGGTTAGGGTTAGGGTTAGGGTAGGGTTAGGGTTAGGGTTAGGGTTAGGGTTAGGGTTAGGGTTGGGTTAGGGTTAGGGTTAGGGTTAGGGTTGGGTTAGGGTTAGGGTTAGGGTTAGGGTTAGGGTTAGGGTTAGGGTTAGGGGAATGGGTCAAAAAGCACACTTTTTGTAACTTAAAGGCACACTTTGTGTAACTTAATGAAAAAAAGTGTGCTTTGTAACTTAATAAAGTGTGCTTTGTAACTTAAATGTGTGCTTCGTAACTTAATTAGTGTGTTTCGTAACATAAAGTTTCGGGGTTTGGTCACTTCGGTGTTTTTCATTTTTGACCGTTAGCGGATCTATAAAGAGCATCAAAAACGGTTTCTAACCCTCTGGGTCCCGTCGCAATATCTTCGATAGTCTCCGAGATGGCTAACCCCGGTACACACACTTTTGTAACTTAATGACCATCAAGCGTCCGAGATCAAGAATCGGAGGGTGAAATTGTTGAAAGGTTATAAAACGTTAAAATAAACATTATATCGTTAACTAATCAGGTTTATCGCATTGTCTTAACATCGAAATACTTGAATTTACATAAAGGTATTCATGTTGCTGTCTATTTTTGGAGATTTTCTTACCCGAACTAGTCACTTGATGTATTATATTTTTCGATGGGTGAATTTTTTGAACGGATTCAAATCGACAAAAACTCGATTAAATCGTTACTCCATTAGTATTGTCGCATTGCTCTGTCATGGAAATACTTGAATTAACGTCAAGATAGTCGTTTTTCTTGATATTTTCGGAGATGTTCGAACCTGATTGTTATGTGTAATATCATTATGTATGCAGCTCTGACTATGTGGGGCCACTAGGCTATCTGCCCACTTTGCACCAGCTTTCTGTTCCATTATGCCTAGGGAGGGAATTGAACCCTCGTACATAGTCATTGAACTGTATACTACCTACAAACAAACAACATTTCTCTCTCTCTCTCTGAATTAGAGTACATAATCATCAATAAAGCTGATATGGTGTATTCGAGCACATTTCCTGTTATCAATCAGGAAAAGGAGTGGGTTCAATTCCCACTATCAGCTGAAAAAAGGTGATACATGTACAACCTAATAATTACCTTTTGTCAAGCACAACACTTGTACTTTTAGCTATTTGTGTCATTTTCTCTAAGAAGCACTTTGAATGTTTTAGAATCAATTTATTCTATCATTATTTATACAGCTCTGACTATGCGGGGCCACTAGGCTATCTGCCCACTTTGCACCAGCTTTCTGTTCCATTATGCCTAGGGAGGGAATCGAACCCTCGTACATAGTCATTGAACTGTACTACTTACAAAGAACAAATAAATGGTTTAAAGGTTATTTTGCTGATAATCCCTGAGCATATGGAGAAATGCATCTGAGTAGTGTACCTGATGGGGTGGATACTGAACTATTGATTGCACTTAAGATATAAATCAAGATATATATGAGAGGATTAAAGGACTAAAAGCTAAAAATACCAAAGCAAAGTGATTAAGTATATAGACTTTTAAATGATAAATTCAAAACAATGGCTTTCCTACTGGGGGTGTAAGTTCAAAATAATAGGATTATTCTCTAAACTAGTGGTGATTACTTCTTTATATCAATGTAATTTAGGATAAATTAGGATATAAATATTGATCCATGATTATTTGGGGGTTTCCTTAGTAATTAACTATACTGATTTTTCAATGATAAGTTGAAAAATATGAGTTTTCTCATGGGGGTTTAATCTCATAATTAAAGGATTTTTCCTTAAACTAATGCCGATTATTTCTTTGTATTAATGTAATAAAGAATAAATATGGGTGAAAATATTGATCCCAAAAGATTAAGGGGTTTCCTAAGTGATCAACTACACTGATTTTTTAACGTTAAATTGAAAATTAAGGGCTTTCTAATGAGGGTCTAAGTTCAACATAAAAGGATTTTTCCTTAAACTAATGGCTATTATCTCTTTGTATTGATGTAATATAGGATAAATTAGGGTACAAATATTGATCCCAAAAGATTTAGGGGGTTTCTTAAGTGGTTAACTATACTCATTTTTAAACGATAAACAGAAAATTATGGGTTTTCTCAGTGGAGTATAATTTCTTTATTAAAGGATTTTTCCTTATACTAATGCTGTTTATTTCTTTGTATTCATGTAATATAGGAGAAATAAGGTCGTAAACATTAATCCTAAAAGATTTAGGGGGTCTCCTAAGCGTTTAACTATATCCATTTTTAACGTTAAAATGAAGAATATGGGTTCCTTCATGGAGTTCTAATTTCTTAATAAAAAGATTTTTCCTTAAACTAATGCTGTTTATTCCTTGGTATTAATGTATTAAAGGAGAAATAAAGGTGTTTGTATTAATTCCAAAGACATAGGGAGTTTCCTAAATGATTTACTAGACTGATTTTTAACAATAAACAGAAAATTATGGGTCATCTCAGGGAGATGTAATTTCTTAATAAAAGGAATTTTCCTTAAACTAATGCTGTTTATTCCTTGGTATTAATGTATTAAAGGATAAATAAAGGTGTCTGTATTAATTCCAAAGACATAGGGAGTTTCCTAAATGATTTACTAGACTGATTTTTAACGATAAACAGAAAATTATGGGTCATCTCAGGAAGATGTAATTTCTTAATAAAAGGATTTTACCTTAAACTAATGCTGTTTATTCCTTGGTATTAATGTATTAAAGGAGAAATAAAGGTGTCTGTATTAATTCCAAAGACATAGGGAATTTCCTAAATGATTTACTAGACTGATTTTTAACGATAAACAGAAAATTATGGGTCATCTCAGGGGGATGTAATTTCTTAATAAAAGGATTTTTCCTTAAACTATTGCTGTTTATTCCTTGGTATTAATGTATTAAAGGATAAATAAAGGTGTCTGTATTAATTCCAAAGACATAGGGAGTTTCTTAAATGATTTACTAGACTGATTTTAACGATAAACAGAAAATTATGGGTCATCTCAGGGGGATGTAATTTCTTAATAAAAGGATTTTTCCTTAAACTAATGCTGATTAATCCTTGGTATTAATGTATTAAAGGAGAAATAAGGGTGTAAATATTAATCCTAAAAGATTTAGGGGGTCTCCTAAGCGTTTAACTATATCCATTTTTAACGTTAAAATGAAGAATATGGGCTCCTTCATGGAGTTCTAATTTCTTAATAAAAAGATTTTTCCTTAAACTAATGCTGATTATTCCTTGGTATTAATGTATTAAAGGATAAATAAAGTTGTCTGTATTAATTCCAAAGACATAGGGAGTTTCCTAAATGATTTAATACACTGATTTTTAACAATAAACAAAAAATTATGGGTTGTTTCAGGGGGATGTAATTTCTTAATAAAAGGATTTTTCCTTCAACTAATGCTGATTATTCCTTGGTATTAATGTATTAAAGGAGAAATAAGGGTGTAAATATTAATCCTAAAAGATTAAGGTGGTCTCCTAAGCATTTAACTCTATCCATTTTTAACGTTAAAATGAAGAATATGGGCTCCTTCATGGAGTTCTAATTTCTTAATAAAAAGATTTTTCCTTAAACTTATGCTGTTAATTCCTTGGTATTAATGTATTAAAGGATAAATTAAGGTGTTTGTATTAATTCCAAAGACATAAGGAGTTTCCTAAATGATTTACTAGACTGATTTTTAACGATAAACAGAAAATTATGGGTTGTCTCAGGGGGATGTAATTTCTTAATAAAAACATTTTTCTTTAAACTAATGCTGATTATTTCTTGGTATTAATGTATTAAAGGAGAAATAAGGGTGTAAATATATATCCTAAAAGATTTAGGGGGTCTCCTTAGCGTTTAACTATATCCATTTTTAACGTTAAAATGAAGAATATGGGTTCCTTCATGGAGTTCTAATTTCAAAATAAAAAGATTTTTCGTTAAACTAATGCTGTTTATTCCTTGGTATTAATGTATTAAAGGATAAATTAAGATGTTTATATTAATTCCAAAGACATAGGGAGTTTCCTAAATGATTTACTAGACTGATTTTTAATGATAAACAGAAAATTATGGGTTGTTTCAGGGGGATGTAATTTCTTAATAAAAGGATTTTTCCTTAAACTAATGCTGATTATTTCTTGGTATTAATGTATTAAAGGAGAAATAAGGGTGTAAATATTAATCCTAAAAGATTTAGGGGGTCTCCTAAGCGTTTAACTATATCCATTTTTAACGTTAAAATGAAGAATATGGGCTCCTTCATGGAGTTCTAATTTCTTAATAAAAAGATTTTTCCTTAAACTAATGCTGTTAATTCCTTGGTATTAATGTATTAAAGGATAAATTAAGGTGTTTGTATTAATTCCAAAGACATAGGGAGTTTCCTAAATGATTTACTAGACTGATTTTTAATAATAAACAGAAAATTATGGGTTGTTTCAGAGGGATGTAATTTCTTAATAAAAGGATTTTTCCTTAAACTAATGCTGATTATTTCTTGGTATTAATGTATTAAAGGATAAATAAAAGTGTCTGTATTAATTCCAAAGACATAGGGAGTTTCTTAAATGATTTACTAGACTGATTTTTAACGATAAACAGAAAATTATGGGTCATCTCAGGGGGATGTAATTTCTTAATAAAAGGATTTTTCCTTAAACTAATGCTGATTATTCCTTGGTATTAATGTATTAAAGGAGAAATAAGGGTGTAAATATTAATCCTAAAAGATTTAGGGGGTCTCCTAAGCGTTTAACTATATCCATTTTTAACGTTAAAATGAAGAATATGGGCTCCTTCATGGAGTTCTAATTTCTTAATAAAAAGATTTTTCCTTAAACTAATGCTGTTTATTCCTTGGTATTAATGTATTAAAGGATAAATAAAGGTGTTTGTATTAATTCCAAAGACATAGGGAGTTTCCTAAATGATTTAATACACTGATTTTTAACGATAAACAAAAAATTATGGGTTGTTTCAGGGGGATGTAATTTCTTAATAAAAGGATTTTTCCTTCAACTAATGCTGATTATTCCTTGGTATTAATGTATTAAAGGAGAAATAAGGGTGTAAATATTAATCCTAAAATATTAAGGTGGTCTGCTAAGCATTTAACTCTATCCATTTTTAACGTTAAAATGAAGAATATGGGCTCCTTCATGGAGTTCTAATTTCTTAATAAAAAGATTTTTCCTTAAACTAATGCTGTTTATTTCTTGGTATTAATGTATTAAAGGATAAAAAAGGGTGCAAACATTGATCCAAAAAGATTCCGGGGGTTTCCTTTGCGTTTAAAGTTAGATTTTTTCTCATTAAACTGGAAATATTGGGGTCCTTGCTGGGGGTGTAATTTCATAATAAAAGGAGTTTTCCCTGAACTTTTGGTGATTATTTCTTTGTATTAATATCATTAAATTTAAACAAGGGTACAATCATTGATTACAAAAGATTTAACAACATTTTTGGTAAAATTCTCACATACACTTTTCTGTATATTCGGTCGTCATTGCATGAAGTTTACAACATTATTCCAAAAAGTATATTTCATTGATAACACTTAAAAGAAACTATTATAACAGTTTAAAATGTGTAACTACATTTAGTTTAAACGCTTTACACCCAACATGTATTGTAAACAATGTATTTATAACATTCGTCAAATATATGTTTTATATCAACAACTACGGTATTAAATATTGACAAAACAATAAAGTACAGCATAAAGAACAACTATTTACACTTATTTTAGGCAAACCTACCTTGCATTATACTGATTTAATCCAAAAACACAAATATAATCCTTTCACCTTGAAATTGTGTTGTCTAAAAAGTTTATTGGGTATACCGAGCTCGATTATAAATGTCGAACCCGATATTTTCTGTAGTGAGTTTTGAGCCTTTTTCTTTTGTAATTGATGTAGAATAACACTGTAATAGGCTTAGAATAATATGGTTTATTCCCAGTAACTCTTGTTGTGTCATAACCGCAAGAATTTATGGTCCCTACAAAAAAGTGTTACCTGTAACTTAATCTAAATTTTTGGTCCTGCTAACCACCGATTTTTATTTGGAGGAAATTCATGAAAAATAAGCAACAAATTGACAATTTTTTCATGATTTATTGTTAATTGTAAATTCCGTAAGAGAATATAACCGAAAGATTTCCATGTTAAAGCCTCTGAAAAATGTTTGACCCCCTTGAATAAGCCCATATTTGTCTACTTTCGGTCAAATAAAGCACATATTGTAGGGGGTCTAAATTTGGAATGCTCCAAGTAAATGTTAATTTCTGCCTGATCGATTCTTTAATAACATGTATTCAACAGAATATAACAATTAAATTCCACAATTGAAGCCCTTTAAAAGTTTGAGGAACCTTGGAATAGGCACATTTGTGTCAACTTTGGATGAAATAAAGCGCAAACTGTGTGGGGTGTAAAATTAAAAATAAGCAACCATTTTTTTATTTCTTCATGATTTATTGTTTATTGTAAAGCCCTTAAAAGAATATAACTAAAATATTCCACAGTAAAACCCTCTGAGAAAAATTTGACCCACTTGAATAAGCCCATAAATTTCAGTTTGACGTTAAATAAAGGGCATCATAAATCCCTTCTGCCCCCTCTAAATCTCAAAGCATCAATATTTTTTCCCTCATATCTCCTAATATACATCAAAACAAAGGTATTAAGACCCTTAGTACACAGGAGTGCCCCTCTATTATGAATTTATACCCCCCTGAGTATACCAATAAATTTCAATTTAACGTTAAATATATGTATACTAAATCCCTTCGGACACCCTCTAAATCTCTAAGTATCAATATCTCTCCCTTTATTTATCCTAATATACATAAAAACAAAGGTATTAAGACCCTTAGTTAACAGGAGTACCCCTCTATTATGAATTTATACCCCCCTGAATATACCCATAAATTTCAATTTAACGTTAAATATATGTATACTAAATCCCTTCGGACACCCTCTAAATCTCTAAGTATCAATATCTCTACCTTTATTTATCCTAATATACACAAAAACAAAGGTATTAAGACCCTTAGTTAACAGGAGTACCCCTCTATTATGGATTTATACCTCCCTGAGTATACCCATAATTTTAGAATTCCCGCTAATTATATGGCATAGTAAATCCATTCTGACCCCTCTAAATCTCTAAGTATCAAGATCTATACCCTCATTTATCCTAATACACATTAAAACAAAAGTATTATGAGCACTAGTTAAAAGAATTAACCCTGTATTATGAATTCATATCCCCCTAAGTAAACCCATAATTTTCAATTTCCCACTAATTATATGGCATACTAAATCCATTCTGACCCCTCTAAATCTCTAGGTATCAATATTTCTACCCTCATTTATCCTAATACACATTAAAACAAAGATATTAGGACCCTTAGTTGACAGGAGTACCCCTGTATTATGAATTTATACCCCCCTGAGTATACAAATAAATTTCAATTTAACGTTAAATATATGTATACTAAATCCCTTTGGACACCCACTAAATCTCTAAGTATCAATATCTCTACCTTTATTTATCCTAATATACATTAAAACAAAGGTATTAAGACCTTTAGTTAAGAGGAGTACCCCTCTATTATGAATTTATACCCCCCTGAGTATACCCATAATTTTGAATTTCCCGCTAATTATATGGCATAGTAAATCCATTCTGACCCCTCTAAATCTCTAGGTCTCAAAATATATACCCTCATTTATCCTAATACACATGAAAACTAAGGTATTATGAGCACTAGTTAAAAGGATTACCCCTGTATTATCAATTTATATCCCCCTAAGTAAACACATAATTTTGAATTTCCCGCTAATTATATGGCATACTAAATCCCTTCTGACCCCTCTAAATCTCTAGGTATCAATATCTATACCTTCATTTATCCTAATACACATTAAAACAAAGATATAGGGACCCTTAATTGACAGGAGTACCCCTCTATTATGAATTTATAGCCCCCTGAGAATACCCATAAATTTTAATTTAACGTTAAATATATGTATACTAAATCCCTTCGGAAACCCTCTAAAACCCTAAGTATCAGTATCTCTACCTTTGTTTATCCTAATATACATTAAAACAAAGGTATTAAGACCTTTAGTTTACAGGACTTCCCCTCTATTATGAATTTATACCCCCCTGAGTATACCCATAATTTTGAATTTCCCGCTAATTATATGGCATACTAAATCCATTCTGACCCCTCTAAATCTCTAAGTATCAAGATCTATACCCTCAGTTATCCTAATACACATTAAAACCAAGGTATTCTGAGCACTAGTTAAAAGAATTACCCCTGTATTATCAATTTATATCCCCCTAAGAAAACCCATAATTTTGAATTTCCCGCTAATTATTTGGCAAACTAAATCCATTCTGACCCCTCTAAATCTCTAGGTATCAATATATATACCCTCACTTATCCTAATATACATAAAAACAAAGAGATTAGGAACCTAAGTTAACAGAAGTACCCCTCTATTATGAATTTATACCCCCCTGACTATGCCCATAAATTTCAATTTAACGTTAAATATATGTATACTAAATCCCTTCGGACACCCTTTAAATCTCTAAGTATCAAGATCTCTGCCTTTATCTATCCTAATATACATTAAATCAAAGGTATTAAGAACCTTAGTTAACAGGAGTACCCCTCTATTATGAATTTATACCCTACTGAGTATACCCATAATTTTGAATTTCCCGCTAATTATATGGCATAGTAAATCCATTCTGACCCCTCTAAATCTCTAAGTATCAAGATCTATACCCTCATTTATCCTAATACACATTAAAACTAAGGTATTATGAGCACTAGTTAAAAGGATTACCCCTGTATTATCAATTTATATCCCCCTAAGTAAACCCATAATTTTGAATTTCCCGCTTATTATATGGCATACTAAATCCCTTCTGACCCCTCTAAATCTCTAGGTATCAATATTTCTACCCTCATTTATCCTAATACACATTAAAACAAAGGTATTAGGACCCTTAGTTAACAGAAATACCCCTCTATTATGAATTTATATCCCCCTGAATATAGCCATAAATTTCCATTTGACATTAAATATATGGCGTACTAAGTCCCTTCGGAAACCTTCTAAATCTCTAAGTACCAATGATTCTACCCTATATTATCCTAGTATTCATTAAGACAAAGTAAGTATAAGCCTTAGATGAAAGGATTACACCTTTATTATGAATTTATACCCCCCTGAATATACCCATAAATTTCAATTTAACGTTAAATATATGTATACTAAATCCCTTCGGACACCCTCTAAATCTCTAAGTATCAATATCTCTACCTTTATTTATCCTAATATACATTAAAACAAAGGTATTAAGACCCTTAGTTAATAGGAATACCCTTCCCTTATGAATTTATACCCGCCTGAATATACCCATAAATTTCAATTTAACGTTAAATATATGTATACTAAATCCCTTCGGACACCCTCTAAATCTCTAAGTATCAATATCTCTACCTTTATTTATCCTAATATACATAAAAACAAAGGTATTAAGATCCTTAGTTAATAGGAGTACCCCTCCATTATGAATTTATACCCCCCTGAATATACCCATAAATTTCAATTTAACGTTAAATATATGTATACTAAATCCCTTCGGACACCCTCCAAATCTCTAAGTATCAATACCTCTACCTTTATTAATCCTAATATACATTAAAATAAAGGTATTAAGACCCTTAGTTAACAGGAGTACCCCTCTATTATGAATTTATACCCTACTGAGTATACCCATAATTTTGAATTTCCCGCTAATTATATGGCATACTAAATCCATTCTGACCCCTCTAAATCTCAAAGTATCAAGATCTATACCCTCATTTATCCTAATACACATTAAAACCAAGGTATTATGAGCACTAGTTAAAGGGATTACCCCTGTATTATCAATTTATATCCCCCTAAGTAAACACATAATTTTGAATTTCCCGCTAATTATTTGGCATACTAAATCCATTCTGAGCCCTCTAAATCTCTAGGTATCAAAATATATAACCTCATTTATCCTAATACACATTAAAACCAAGGTATTATGAGCACTAGTTAAAAGGATTACCCCTGTATTATCAATTTATATCCCCCTAAGTAAACACATAATTTTGAATTTCCCGCTAATTATATGGCATACTAAATCCATTCTGACCCCTCTAAATCTCTAGGTATCAATATCTATACCTTCATTTATCCTAATACACATTAAAACAAAGATATAGGGACCCTTAATTGACAGGAGTACCCCTCTATTATGAATTTATAGCCCCCTGAGAATACCCATAAATTTTAATTTAACGTTAAATATATGTATACTAAATCCCTTCGGAAACCCTCTAAAACCCTAAGTATCAGTATCTCTACCTTTGTTTATCCTAATATACATTAAAACAAAGGTATTAAGACTTTAGTTTACAGGACTTCCCCTCTATTATGAATTTATACCCCCCTGAGTATACCCATAATTTTGAATTTCCCACTAATTATATGGCATACTAAATCCATTCTGACCCCTCTAAATCTCTAAGTATCAAGATCTATACCCTCATTTATCCTAATACACATTAAAACCAAGGTATTATGAGCACTAGTTAAAAGGATTACCCCTGTATTATCAATTTATATATCCCTAAATAAACCCATAATTTTGAATTTCCCGCTAATTATTTGGCAAACTAAATCCATTCTGACCCCTCTAAATCTCTAGGTATCAATATATATACCCTCACTTATCCTAATATGCATAAAAACAAAGAGATTAGGAACCTAAGTTAACAGAAGTACCCCTCTATTATGAATTTATACCCCCCTGACTATGCCCATAAATTTCAATTTAACGTTAATTATATGTATACTAAATCCCTTCGAACACCCTCTAAATCTCTAAGTACCAATGATTCTACCCTATATTATCCTAGTATTCATTAAGACAAAGTAAGTATAAGCCTTAGATGAAAGGATTACACCTTTATTATGAATTTATACCCCCCTGAATATACCCATAAATTTCAATTTAACGTTAAATATATGTATACTAAATCCCTTCGGACACCCTCTAAATCTCTAAGTATCAATATCTCTACCTTTATTTATCCTAATATACATAAACACAAAGGTATTAAGACCCTTAGTTAATAGGAGTACCTCTCTTTGATGAATTTATACCCCCCTGAATATACCCATAAATTTCAATTTAACGTTAAATATATGTATACTAAATCCCTTCGGACACCCTCTAAATCTCTAAGTATCAATATCTCTACCTTTATTTATCCTAATATACATTAAAACAAAGGTATTAAGACACTTAGCTAACAGGAGTACCCCTCTATTATCAATTTATATCCCCCTAAGTAAACCCATAATTTTGAATTTCCCACTAATTATATGGCATACTAAATCCCTTCTGACCCCTCTAAATCTCTAAGCATCAATATTTCTACCCTCATTTTTCCTAATATACATTAAAACAAAGGTATTAGGAACCTTAGTTGACAGGAATACCCCTCTATTATGAATTTTTATCCCCCTGAATATAGCCATAAATTTCCATTTGACATTAAATATATGGCGTACTAAGTCCCTTCGGAAACCCTCTAAATCTCTAAGTACCAATGATTCTACCCTATATTATCCTAGTATTCATTAAGACAAAGTAATTATGAGCCTTAGATGAAAGGATTACACCTTTATTATGAATTTATACCCCCCGGAATATACCCATAAATTTCAATTTAACGTTAAATATATGTATACTAAATCCCTTCGGACACCCTCTAAATCTCTAAGTATCAATATCTCTACCTTTATTTATCCTAATATACATAAAAACAAAGGTATTAAGACCCTTAGTTAACAGGAGTACCCCTCTATTATGAATTTATACCCCCCTGAATATACCCATAAATTTCAATTTAACGTTAAATATATGTATACTAAATCCCTTCGGACACCCTCTAAATCTCTAAGTATCAATATCTCTACCTTTATTTATCCTAATATACACAAAAACAAAGGTATTAAGACCCTTAGTTAACAGGAGTACCCCTCTATTATGGATTTATACCTCCCTGAGTATACCCATAATTTTAGAATTCCCGCTAATTATATGGCATAGTAAATCCATTCTGACCCCTCTAAATCTCTAAGTATCAAGATCTATACCCTCATTTATCCTAATACACATTAAAACAAAAGTATTATGAGCACTAGTTAAAAGAATTAACCCTGTATTATGAATTCATATCCCCCTAAGTAAACCCATAATTTTCAATTTCCCACTAATTATATGGCATACTAAATCCATTCTGACCCCTCTAAATCTCTAGGTATCAATATTTCTACCCTCATTTATCCTAATACACATTAAAACAAAGATATTAGGACCCTTAGTTGACAGGAGTACCCCTGTATTATGAATTTATACCCCCCTGAGTATACAAATAAATTTCAATTTAACGTTAAATATATGTATACTAAATCCCTTTGGACACCCACTAAATCTCTAAGTATCAATATCTCTACCTTTATTTATCCTAATATACATTAAAACAAAGGTATTAAGACCTTTAGTTAAGAGGAGTACCCCTCTATTATGAATTTATACCCCCCTGAGTATACCCATAATTTTGAATTTCCCGCTAATTATATGGCATAGTAAATCCATTCTGACCCCTCTAAATCTCTAGGTCTCAAAATATATACCCTCATTTATCCTAATACACATGAAAACTAAGGTATTATGAGCACTAGTTAAAAGGATTACCCCTGTATTATCAATTTATATCCCCCTAAGTAAACACATAATTTTGAATTTCCCGCTAATTATATGGCATACTAAATCCCTTCTGACCCCTCTAAATCTCTAGGTATCAATATCTATACCTTCATTTATCCTAATACACATTAAAACAAAGATATAGGGACCCTTAATTGACAGGAGTACCCCTCTATTATGAATTTATAGCCCCCTGAGAATACCCATAAATTTTAATTTAACGTTAAATATATGTATACTAAATCCCTTCGGAAACCCTCTAAAACCCTAAGTATCAGTATCTCTACCTTTGTTTATCCTAATATACATTAAAACAAAGGTATTAAGACCTTTAGTTTACAGGACTTCCCCTCTATTATGAATTTATACCCCCCTGAGTATACCCATAATTTTGAATTTCCCGCTAATTATATGGCATACTAAATCCATTCTGACCCCTCTAAATCTCTAAGTATCAAGATCTATACCCTCAGTTATCCTAATACACATTAAAACCAAGGTATTCTGAGCACTAGTTAAAAGAATTACCCCTGTATTATCAATTTATATCCCCCTAAGAAAACCCATAATTTTGAATTTCCCGCTAATTATTTGGCAAACTAAATCCATTCTGACCCCTCTAAATCTCTAGGTATCAATATATATACCCTCACTTATCCTAATATACATAAAAACAAAGAGATTAGGAACCTAAGTTAACAGAAGTACCCCTCTATTATGAATTTATACCCCCCTGACTATGCCCATAAATTTCAATTTAACGTTAAATATATGTATACTAAATCCCTTCGGACACCCTTTAAATCTCTAAGTATCAAGATCTCTGCCTTTATCTATCCTAATATACATTAAATCAAAGGTATTAAGAACCTTAGTTAACAGGAGTACCCCTCTATTATGAATTCATACCCTACTGAGTATACCCATAATTTTGAATTTCCCGCTAATTATATGGCATAGTAAATCCATTCTGACCCCTCTAAATCTCTAAGTATCAAGATCTATACCCTCATTTATCCTAATACACATTAAAACTAAGGTATTATGAGCACTAGTTAAAAGGATTACCCCTGTATTATCAATTTATATCCCCCTAAGTAAACCCATAATTTTGAATTTCCCGCTTATTATATGGCATACTAAATCCCTTCTGACCCCTCTAAATCTCTAGGTATCAATATTTCTACCCTCATTTATCCTAATACACATTAAAACAAAGGTATTAGGACCCTTAGTTAACAGAAATACCCCTCTATTATGAATTTATATCCCCCTGAATATAGCCATAAATTTCCATTTGACATTAAATATATGGCGTACTAAGTCCCTTCGGAAACCTTCTAAATCTCTAAGTACCAATGATTCTACCCTATATTATCCTAGTATTCATTAAGACAAAGTAAGTATAAGCCTTAGATGAAAGGATTACACCTTTATTATGAATTTATACCCCCCTGAATATACCCATAAATTTCAATTTAACGTTAAATATATGTATACTAAATCCCTTCGGACACCCTCTAAATCTCTAAGTATCAATATCTCTACCTTTATTTATCCTAATATACATTAAAACAAAGGTATTAAGACCCTTAGTTAATAGGAATACCCTTCCCTTATGAATTTATACCCGCCTGAATATACCCATAAATTTCAATTTAACGTTAAATATATGTATACTAAATCCCTTCGGACACCCTCTAAATCTCTAAGTATCAATATCTCTACCTTTATTTATCCTAATATACATAAAAACAAAGGTATTAAGATCCTTAGTTAATAGGAGTACCCCTCCATTATGAATTTATACCCCCCTGAATATACCCATAAATTTCAATTTAACGTTAAATATATGTATACTAAATCCCTTCGGACACCCTCCAAATCTCTAAGTATCAATACCTCTACCTTTATTAATCCTAATATACATTAAAATAAAGGTATTAAGACCCTTAGTTAACAGGAGTACCCCTCTATTATCAATTTATACCCTACTGAGTATACCCATAATTTTGAATTTCCCGCTAATTATATGGCATACTAAATCCATTCTGACCCCTCTAAATCTCAAAGTATCAAGATCTATACCCTCATTTATCCTAATACACATTAAAACCAAGGTATTATGAGCACTAGTTAAAGGGATTACCCCTGTATTATCAATTTATATCCCCCTAAGTAAACACATAATTTTGAATTTCCCGCTAATTATTTGGCATACTAAATCCATTCTGAGCCCTCTAAATCTCTAGGTATCAAAATATATAACCTCATTTATCCTAATACACATTAAAACCAAGGTATTATGAGCACTAGTTAAAAGGATTACCCCTGTATTATCAATTTATATCCCCCTAAGTAAACACATAATTTTGAATTTCCCGCTAATTATATGGCATACTAAATCCATTCTGACCCCTCTAAATCTCTAGGTATCAATATCTATACCTTCATTTATCCTAATACACATTAAAACAAAGATATAGGGACCCTTAATTGACAGGAGTACCCCTCTATTATGAATTTATAGCCCCCTGAGAATACCCATAAATTTTAATTTAACGTTAAATATATGTATACTAAATCCCTTCGGAAACCCTCTAAAACCCTAAGTATCAGTATCTCTACCTTTGTTTATCCTAATATACATTAAAACAAAGGTATTAAGACTTTAGTTTACAGGACTTCCCCTCTATTATGAATTTATACCCCCCTGAGTATACCCATAATTTTGAATTTCCCACTAATTATATGGCATACTAAATCCATTCTGACCCCTCTAAATCTCTAAGTATCAAGATCTATACCCTCATTTATCCTAATACACATTAAAACCAAGGTATTATGAGCACTAGTTAAAAGGATTACCCCTGTATTATCAATTTATATATCCCTAAGTAAACCCATAATTTTGAATTTCCCGCTAATTATTTGGCAAACTAAATCCATTCTGACCCCTCTAAATCTCTAGGTATCAATATATATACCCTCACTTATCCTAATATGCATAAAAACAAAGAGATTAGGAACCTAAGTTAACAGAAGTACCCCTCTATTATGAATTTATACCCCCCTGACTATGCCCATAAATTTCAATTTAACGTTAATTATATGTATACTAAATCCCTTCGAACACCCTCTAAATCTCTAAGTACCAATGATTCTACCCTATATTATCCTAGTATTCATTAAGACAAAGTAAGTATAAGCCTTAGATGAAAGGATTACACCTTTATTATGAATTTATACCCCCCTGAATATACCCATAAATTTCAATTTAACGTTAAATATATGTATACTAAATCCCTTCGGACACCCTCTAAATCTCTAAGTATCAATATCTCTACCTTTATTTATCCTAATATACATAAACACAAAGGTATTAAGACCCTTAGTTAATAGGAGTACCTCTCTTTGATGAATTTATACCCCCCTGAATATACCCATAAATTTCAATTTAACGTTAAATATATGTATACTAAATCCCTTCGGACACCCTCTAAATCTCTAAGTATCAATATCTCTACCTTTATTTATCCTAATATACATTAAAACAAAGGTATTAAGACACTTAGCTAACAGGAGTACCCCTCTATTATCAATTTATATCCCCCTAAGTAAACCCATAATTTTGAATTTCCCACTAATTATATGGCATACTAAATCCCTTCTGACCCCTCTAAATCTCTAAGCATCAATATTTCTACCCTCATTTTTCCTAATATACATTAAAACAAAGGTATTAGGAACCTTAGTTGACAGGAATACCCCTCTATTATGAATTTTTATCCCCCTGAATATAGCCATAAATTTCCATTTGACATTAAATATATGGCGTACTAAGTCCCTTCGGAAACCCTCTAAATCTCTAAGTACCAATGATTCTACCCTATATTATCCTAGTATTCATTAAGACAAAGTAATTATGAGCCTTAGATGAAAGGATTACACCTTTATTATGAATTTATACCCCCCGGAATATACCCATAAATTTCAATTTAACGTTAAATATATGTATACTAAATCCCTTCGGACACCCTCTAAATCTCTAAGTATCAATATCTCTACCTTTATTTATCCTAATATACATAAAAACAAAGGTATTAAGACCCTTAGTTAACAGGAGTACCCCTCTATTATGAATTTATACCCCCCTGAATATACCCATAAATTTCAATTTAACGTTAAATATATGTATACTAAATCCCTTCGGACACCCTCTAAATCTCTAAGTATCAATATCTCTACCTTTATTTATCCTAATATACACAAAAACAAAGGTATTAAGACCCTTAGTTAACAGGAGTACCCCTCTATTATGGATTTATACCTCCCTGAGTATACCCATAATTTTAGAATTCCCGCTAATTATATGGCATAGTAAATCCATTCTGACCCCTCTAAATCTCTAAGTATCAAGATCTATACCCTCATTTATCCTAATACACATTAAAACAAAAGTATTATGAGCACTAGTTAAAAGAATTAACCCTGTATTATGAATTCATATCCCCCTAAGTAAACCCATAATTTTCAATTTCCCACTAATTATATGGCATACTAAATCCATTCTGGGTTAGGGGTTAGGGTTAGGGTTAGGGTTAGGGTTAGGGTTAGGGTTAGGGTTAGGGTTAGGGTTAGGGGAATGGGTCAAAAAGCACACTTTTTGTAACTTAAAGGCACACTTTGTGTAACTTAATGAAAAAAAGTGTGCTTTGTAACTTAATAAAGTGTGCTTTGTAACTTAAATGTGTGCTTCGTAACTTAATTAGTGTGTTTCGTAACTTAGAGTTTCGGGGTTTGGTCACTTCGGTGTTTTTCATTTTTGACCGTTAGCGGATCTGTAAAGAGCATCAAAAATGGTTTCTAACCCTCTGGGTCCCGTCGCAATATCTTCGATAGTCTCCGAGATGGCTAACCCCGGTACACACACTTTTGTAACTTAATGACCATCAAGCGTCCGAGATCAAGAATCAGAGTGTGAAATTGTTGAACGGTTATAAAACGTTAAAATAAACATTATATCGTTAACTAATCAGGTTTATCGCACTGTCTTAACATCAAAATACTTGAATTTACATAAAGGTATTCATGTTGCTATCTATTTTTGGAGATTTTCTTACCCGAACTAGTCACTTGATGTTTTATATTTTTTGATGGGTGAATTTTTTGAACGGATTCAAATCGACAAAAATTCGATTAAATCGTTACTCCATTAGTATTGTCGCATTGCTCTGTCATGGAAATACTTGAATTAACGTCAAGATAGTCGTTTTTCTTGATATTTTTGGAGATGTTCGAACCTGATTGTTATGTGTAATATTATTATGTATGCAGCTCTGACTATGCGGGGCCACTAGGCTATCTGCCCACTTTGCACCAGCTTTCTGTTCCATTATGCCTAGGGAGGGAATTGAACCCTCGTACATAGTCATTGAACTGTATACTACCTACAAACAAACATGATTTCTCTCTCTCTCTCTCTCTGAATTAGAGTACATAATCATCAATAAAGCTGATATGGTGTATTCGAGCACATTTCCTGTTATCAACCAGGAAAAGGAGTGGGTTCAATTCCCACTATCAGCTGAAAAAAGGTGATATATGTACAATCTAATGGTTACCTTTTGTCAAGCACAACACTTGTTCTTTTAGCTATTTGTGTCATTTTCTCTAAGAAGCACTTTGAATGTTTTAAAATCAATTTATTCTATCATTATTTATACAGCTCTGACTATGCGGGGCCACTAGGCTATCTGCCCACTTTGCACCAGCTTTCTGTTCCATTATGCCTAGGGAGGGAATCGAACCCTCGTACATAGTCATTGAACTGTACTACTTACAAACAAGAAATAAATGGTTTAAAGTTATTTTGCTGATAATCCCTGAGCATATGGAGAAATGCATCTGAGTAGTGTACCTGATTGGGTGGATACTGAACTATTGATTGCACTTAAGATATAAATCAAGATATATATCAGAGGATTAAAGGACTAAAAGCTAAAAATACCAAAGCAAAGTGATTAAGTATATAGACTTTTAAATGATCAATTCAAAACAATGGCTTTCCTACTGGGGGTGTAAGTTCAAAATAATAGAATTATTCTCTAAACTAGTGGTGATTACTTCTTTGTATTAATTTAATTTAGGATAAATTAGGATATAAATATTGATCCATGATTATTTAGGGGGTTTCCTTAGTGATTAACTATACTGATTTTTTAATGATAAGTTGAAAATTATGAGTTTTCTCATGGGGGTTTAATCTCATAATTAAAGGATTTTTCCTTAAACTTATGCTGATTATTTCTTTGTATTAATGTAATAAAGAATAAATAAGGGTGAAAATATTGATCCCAAAAGATTGAGGGAGTTTCCTAAGTGATCAACAATCCTGATTTTTTATAACAAAATGAAATTTATGGGTTCCTTCGATGCGATGAAATTTCTTAATTAAAGGATTTTTTTTAAACTAATTGTGATTATTTGCTTTTATTAATGCAATTAGGGATAAATTAGGGTACAAATATTGATCCCAAAATGATTTAGGGGTTTCCTAAGTGACAACTACACTGATTTTTTAATGTTAAATTGAAAATTTAGGGCTTTCTAATGGGGGTCTAAGTTCAACATAAAAGGATTTTTCCTTAAACTAATGGCTATTATTTCTTTGTATTGATGTGATATAGGATTAATTAGGGTACAAATATTGATCCCAAAAGATTTAGGGGGTTTCCTAAGTGGTTAACTATACTGATTTTTCAACGCTGAATAGAAAATTATAGGTTTTCTGAGTGGAGTCTAATTTCTTTATTAAAGGACTTTTTCTTATACTAATGCTGTTTATTTCTTTGTATTCATGTAATAGAGGAGAAATAAGGTTGTAAATATTAATCCTAAAAGATTTAGGGGGTCTCCTAAGCCTTTAACTATATCCATTTTTAACGTTAAAATGAAGAATATGGGTTCCTTCATGCAGTTCTAATTTCTTAATAAAAAGATTTTTCCTTAAACTAATGCTGTTAATTCCTTGGTATAAATGTATTAAAGGATAAATTAAGGTGTTTGTATTAATTCCAAAGACATAGGGAGTTTCCTAAATGATTTACTACACTGATTTTTAACGATAAACAGAAAATTATGGGTTGTTTCAAGGGGATGTAATTTCTTAATTAAAGGATTTTTCCTTCAACTAATGCTGATTATTTCTTGGTATTAATGTATTAAAGGAGAAATAAGGGTGTAAATATTAATCCTAAAAGATTTAGGGGGTCTCCTAAGCCTTTAACTATATCCATTTTTAACGTTAAAATGAACAATATGGGCTCTTTCATGGAGTTCTAATTTCTTAATAAAAAGATTTTTCCTTAAGCTAATGCTGTTAATTCCTTGGTATTAATGTATTAAAGGATAAATTAAGCTGTTTGTATTAATTCCAAAGACATAGGGAGTTTCCTAAATGATTTACTACACTGATTTTTAACGATAAACAGAAAATTATGGGTTGTTTCAGGGGGATGTAATTTCTTAATAAAAGGATTTTTCCTTAAACTAATGCTGATTATTCCTTGGTATTAATGTATTCAAGGAGAAATAAGGGTGTACATATTAATCCTAAAAGATTTAGGGGGTCTCCTAAGCGTTTAATTATATCCATTTTTAACGTTAAAATGAAGAATATGGGCTCCTTCATGGAGTTCTAATTTCTTAATAAAATGATTTTTCCTTAAGCTAATGCTGTTAATTCCTTGGTATTAATGTATTAAAGGATAAATTAAGGTGTTTGTATGAATTCCAAAGACATAGGGAGTTTCCTAAATGATTTACTACACTGATTTTTAACGATAAACAGAAAATTATGGGTTGTTTCAGGGAGAAGTAATTTCTTAATAAAAGGATTTTTCCTTAAACTAATGCTGATTATTCCTTAGTATTAATGTATTAAAGGAGAAATAAGGGTGTAAATATTAATCCTAAAAGATTTAGGGGGTCTCCTAAGCGTTTAACTATATCCATTTTTAACGTTAAAATGAAGAATATGGGCTCTTTCATGGAGTTCTAATTTCTTAATAAAAAGATTTTTCCTTAAGCTAATGCTGTTAATTCCTTGGTATTAATGTATTAAAGGATAAATTAAGGTGTTTGTATTAATTCCAAAGACATAGGGAGTTTCCTAAATGATTTACTACACTGATTTTTAACGATAAACAGAAAATTATGGGTTGTTTCAGGGGGATGTAATTTCTTAATAAAAGGATTTTTCATTAAACTAATGCTGATTATTCCTTGGTATTAATGTATTAAAGGAGAAATAAGGGTGTGCATATTAATCCTAAAAGATTTAGGGGGTCTCCTAAGCGTTTAACTATATCCATTTTTAACGTTAAAATGAAGAATATGGGCTCCTTCATGGAGTTCTAATTTCTTAATAAAAAGATTTTTCCTTAAACTAATGCTGTTAATTCCTTGGTATTAAATTATTAAAGGATAAATTAAGGTGTTTGTATTAATTCCAAAGACATAGGGAGTTTCCTACATGATTTACTACACTGATTTTTAACGATAAACAGAAAATTATGGGTTGTTTCAAGGGGATGTAATTTCTTAATAAAAGGATATTTCCTTAAACTAATGCTGATTATTTCTTGGTATTAATGTATTAAAGGAGAAATAAGGGTGTAAATATTAATCCTAAAAGATTTAGGGGGTCTCCTAAGCGTTTAACTATATCCATTTTTAACGTTAAAATGAAGAATATGGGGTCCTTCATGAAGGTCTAATTTCTTAATAAAAAGTTTTTTCTTTAAACTAATGCTGTTAATTCCTTGGTATTAATGTATTAAAGGATAAATTAAGGTGTTTGTATTAATTCCAAGGATATAGGGAGTTTCCTACATGATTTACTAGACTGATTTTTTAAGGATAAACAGAAAATTATGGGTTGTCTAAGAAGGATGTAATTTCTTAATAAAAGGATATTTCCTTCAACTAATGCTGATTATTTCTTGGTATTAATGTATTAAAGGAGAAATAAGGGTGTAAATATTAATCCTAAAAGATTTAGGGGGTCTCCTAAGCGTTTAACTATATCCATTTTTAACGTTAAAATGAAGAATGTGGGCTCCTTAATGGAGTTCTAATTTTTTAATAAAAAGATTTTTCCTTAAACTAATGCTGTTTATTCCTTGGTATTAATATATTAAAGGATAAATAAGGGTGCAAACATTGATCCAAAAAGATTCCGGGGGTTTCCTTTGCGTTTAAAGTTAGATTTTTTCTCATTAAACTGGAAATATTGGGATCCTTGCTGGGGGTGTAATTTCATAATAAAAGGAGTTTTCCCTGAACTTATGGTGATTATTTCTTTGTATTAATATCATAAGAGATAAACAAGGGTACAATCATTGATTACAAAAGATTTAACAACATTTTTGGTCAAATTCTCACATACACTTTTCTGTATATTCGGCCGTCATTGCATGAAGTTTACAACATGATTCCAAAAGGTATATTTCATCGATAACACTTAAAAGAAACTATTATAACAGTTTAAAATGTGTAACTACATTTAGTTTAAACGCTTTACACCCAACATGTATTGTAAACAATGTATTTACAACATTCGTCAAATATATGTTTTATATCAACAACTACGGTATTAAATATTGACAAAACAATAAAGGACAGCATAAAGAACAACTATTTACACTTATTTTAGGCAAACCTACCTTGCATTATACTGATTTAATCCAAAAACACAAATATAATCCATTCACCTTGAAATTGTGTTGTCTAAAAAGTTTATTGGGTATACCGAGCTCGATTATAAATGTCGAACCCGATATATTCTGGAGTGAGTTTTGAGCCTTTTTCTTTTGTAATTGGTGTAGAATAACACTGTAATAGGCTTAGAATATTATGGTTTACTCCCAGTAACTCTTGTTCTGTCATAACCGCAAGAATTTATGGTTCCAACAAAATAGTGTTACTTGTAACTTAATCTAATTTTTGGTCCTGCTAACCACCGATTTTTATTTGGAGGAAATTCACGAAAAATAAGCAACAAATTGACAATTTTTTCATGATTTATTGTTAATTGTAAAGTCCTTAAGAGAATATAACTGAAAGATTTCCATGTGAGAGCCTCTGAAAAATGTTTGACCCCCTTGAATAAGCCCATATTTGTCTACTTTCGGTCAAATAAAGCACATATTGTAGGGGGTCTAAATTTGTAATGCTCCAAGTAAATGTTAATTTCTGCCTGATCTATTCTTTAATTACATATATTCAACAGAATATAACAATTAAATTCCACAATTGAAGCCCTTTAAAAGTTTGAGGAACCTTGGAGTAGGCACATTTGTGTCAACTTTGGATGAAATAAAGTGCATACTGTGTGGGCTGTAAAATTGAAAATAAGCAACCATTTTTTTATTTCTTCATGATTTATTATTTATTGTAAAGCCCTGAAAAGAATATAACTAAAGTATTCCACAGTGAAACCCTCTGAAAAAAATTTGACCCACTTGAATAAGCCCATAAATTTCAGTTTGACGTTAAATAAAGGGCATAATAAATCCCTTCTGCCCCCTCTAAATCTCAAAGAATCAATTATTTTTATCCTCATATCTCCTAATATACATTAAAACAAAGGTATTAAGACCCTTAGTTCACAGGAGTACCCCTCTATTATGAATTTATGCCCCCCTGAGTATACCAATAAATTTCAATTTAACGTTAAATATATGTATACTAAATCCCTTTGTACACCCTCTAAATCTCTAAATATCAATATCTCTACCTTTATTTATCCTAATATACATTAAAACAAAGGTATTAAGACCCTTAGTTAACAGGAGTACCCCTCTATTATGAATTTATAACCACCTGAGTATACCCATAATTTTGAATTTCCCGCTAATTTTATGGCATGCTAAATCCCTTCTTGCCCCTCTAAATCTCTAGGTATCAAAATATTTACCCTCATTTATTCTAATACACATTAAAACCAAGATATAGGGACCCTTAGTTGACAGGAATACCCCTCTATTATGAATTTATACTGCCCTGAATATACCCATAAATTTCAATTTAACGTTAAATATATGTATAGTAAATCCCTTCGGACACCCTCTAAATCTCTAAGTATCAATATCTCTACCTTTATTTATCCTAATATACATAAAAACAAAGGTATTAAGACCCTTAGTTAACAGGAGTACCCCTCTATTATGAATTTATACCTCCCTGAGTATACCCATAATTTTGAATTTCCTGCTAATTATATGGCATAGTAAATCCATTCTGACCCCTCTAAATCTCTATGTATCAACATCTATACCATTAGTTATCCTAATACACATTAAAACCAAGGTATTATGAGCACTAGTTAAAAGGATTACCCCTGTATTATCAATTTATATCCCCCTAGCTAAGTAAACCCATAATTTTGAATTTCCCGCTAATTATATGGCATACTAAATCCATTCTGACCCCTCTAAATCTCTAGGTATCAATATTTCTACCCTCATTTATCCTAATACACATAAAAACAAAGATAATAGGGCCCTTAGTTGACAGGAGTACCCATCTATTATGAATTTATACCCCCGTGAATATACCCATAAATTTCAATTTAACGTTAGATATATGCAAACTAAATCCCTTCGGACACCCTCTAAATCTCTAAATATCAATATCTCTACCTTTATTTATCCTAATATACATAAAAACAAAGGTATTAAGACCCTTAGTTGACAGGAGTACCCCTCTATTATGAATTTATACCCCCCTGAGTATGCCCATAATTTTGAATTTCCCGCTAATTATATGGCATAATAAATCCATTCTGACCCCTCTAAATCTCTATGTATCAAGATATATACCCTCATTTATCCTAATTTACATAAAAACAAAGGTATTATGAGCACAAGTTAAAGGGATTACACCTGTATTATCAATTTATATCCCCCTAAGTAAACCCATAATTTTGAATTTCCCGCTAATTATTTGGCATTCTAGATCCATTCTGACCCCTCTAAATCTCTAGGTATCAATATTTCTACCCTCATTAATCCTAATACACATTAAAACAAAGATATAGGGACCCTTAGTTGACAGGAGTACCCCTGTATTATGAATTTATAGCCCCCTGAGAATACCCATAAATTTCAATTTAACGTTAAATATATGTATACTAAATCCCTTCGGAAACCCTCTAAAACCCTAAGTATCAGTATCTCTACCTTGATTTATCCAAATATACATTAAAACAAAGGTATTAAGACCCTTAGTTGACAGGAGTACCCCTCTATTATGAATTTATACCCCCCTGAGTATACCCATAATTTTGAATTTCCCGCTAATTATATGGCATAGTAAATCCATTCTGACCCCTCTAAATCTCTAAGCATCAATATATATAAGGTCATTTATTCTAATACACATTAAAACAAAGGTATTATGAGCACTAGTTAAAGGGATTACCCCTGTATTATCAATTTATATCCCCCTAAGTAAACCCATAATTTTGAATTTCCCGTTATTTACTTGGCATTCTAAATCCATTCTGACCCATCTAAATCTCTAGGTATCAATATCTATACCCTCATTTATCCTAATACACATTAAAACAAAGATATAGGGACCCTTAGTTGACAGGAGTACCCCTCTATTATGAATTTATAGCCCCCTGATAATACCCATAAATTTCAATTTAACGTTAAATATAT
>JASWDR010000324.1:0-10677 GCA_033439105.1 Magallana nippona | reverse complement strand
TTTATATATCCAACAAGCACGGGATGATATTATCGCAGTAAATATATCTCTTCCTCATTATGCTTTTAAAATGAATGTACGTTTTCTGTAAACCTACTATATCATGTTAAACGAGTATTTCGATGACAAGCTAGGTAACTGTGACGGAAGTCAACATCTTTCAGTGACGTAATGTACACTCATGAACGATAAAATCCGATGAGTCTTTTTGCGCGCCAATAAAATTAAATCGATTTTCTCTGAAGTTATCCTACCAAAGTGACTGAGAGTTGTTTACTTCCGTCACAGTTACCTAGCGGAGTGGCATGCCTCTCCTCTTTTTATATGCAGGCAGGGGTTGTTTTAAATAAATCGTTTATTTTTCATTAATTTTCAGATATTTGATATGTAACATGTTGTGTACATGACTTTAAAAGAATTTCTATCAAAAAAGCGACAACCACCCGGGGGGGGGGGGGGGGGGGGGAGGGGGGGGGGGGGGGGGGGGTCCTGTCCTCAAGCACCTGTGATTTTAAACTATCTAAATTCCGAAAAAGGGTTATATATTCAACTTAACTTTAGATGTAAATAATATTACTATATGAATGATTTAAGAAAAAACAATTTAAATTGCGGGAAAATAATGAAATTTTCAGAGAACAATTGCCTCTTTATTCGTTAAACTTGCTGTAATATACATGTACAATGTATTCTATAATCCTACTTATTATGTTGTTCTAAATTGGTAAAATTCTATAGTGTTACGTTATGCTGTGCAATTTTATTCCCCAGAATGACTGAATTTAAGCATATTAGCTTTTTTAGAAGTGTAACAATTTATGCAAAAATGCCAGTTACTCGGATAATGTTATTTAGTTTTCTTTTTAAATGAATAATTTCATTTAAATTGCACTGCATTCGTACATTTTCGTGCACTTTTTTTCCTCATTGGTGGTTTAATTTTAGAGACCTTGCACCTTTTCTGCCATTGTACAAAACAGAGAAAACAATTAATTTGGTTGATTATCGTCAGTGCACTTTCTTTCATCCTTTTTTTTAAAAGTATTATTTATGCACTTATTAATACACAAACCAATGACAAAGGTATCATTAATTTTGACGGGCGCATTAACATAAACATACAAGAGTCAATAGATTTATATACCATTCTGCTGCACGAGTTGATTTGATTGGTGTCTATTGGAATCTACAGAGGTGCTCTATCATCGTCTTGTAATTCTCAGAGACGCTACACCCAACCAGTGAGATCGTCTGCATGCAGTGGCCAGGTGTTTGCCGGTTTCTGGCAACAGGTGCCCGTTGATTCCAATCCTGATTGCAAATTTGCAATAGACACGACCCCGGGGATCAGAGAGCACCCGCGTTTGTGTGAAAGGAAAAGGGGGTCATCGTTTTTCTCTCCGCAAATAAACAGATAAAAACAAATTTAATGAGGGTAACAAATGTGAGAGAATAAACATATATTATTTAGTACCACGTGTAAAGCTTGTCTTTCGCCGTACAGAATCTGCCAAATCATAAGATTTATGGTAAATTCTGTGAACACAATTTTACATAATCTTCTTCTCTTTATAGAGGGGTCATTATGTCGTTAAGACAAAAAAATAATAAATTGTACATATTTTATATTCAAATGTTTACAAGAAACAGTAAATCGGCAATAGGAATGTTTTATTCACTACACTGCAGTACTAATTTAACAAATGTGGTCTCTAAGGTCATTTAATCTGAAAAGAGTATTATATAGGACGATGCTATATAGGTGTATATATGGTTTATTGCTGCTTTCTAAGAGCCGTACATCTAATGAGATCTACAAACAAATGTTACAGATTTGACAAAAATGGCTCAGATATAGTTTTCCCCCAAAATTTTAATGTCCAGTTTATTAATTTGAAACGTGCCATAAGGCTTGCTCTCAGTACTATTTTTCATGGCGTACAGTTAAACAGATGATTCTTGCACCAGCTAGCACTGGTTATCGGGAGCAGTTGTTAATTAAGATGTTGATGACCGGGAGTAGTCATTTCGATGCCAAAAATGTGTGGAGATTGGGGCCGATATCAGTTACTATTCCGTCTGTTTTCGTCTGTCTGTCTGTCTGTTTTCTTACACTATCAATCATTTCTATCAATATATTGGCTATCATTTTTTAGTGCAGCAGATAAAAGTTTTGAGTATGTTATTTTTATACAATTGGTTGTTGTCCCTTTTTATATGTTCCCAAGGCCTCCCGTTTGCTCGTAATTAATCTAATAAGTACAAAGTAATATTAATAATTATATCAATTAGATGTATATAAGACTATCATACCACACAATCGGGATCAGTATGCATCGTTTATTGAGTGAAACGAAGATCTTCGACTGGGTGAGGAATACGTGGAATATATAATACAGATGTATAAAAAGACAAACATTGAGAAAATGTAAACAATAATCTGTCTACTGAAATATTGTACCAGCAAACAAACATCTTGGCCAGTAACAATGGTTAACATCACAACGTGGCCACGTTTGTTGGCATTCGTGGTTGAACAAAACAAACCTTATTAAAAGTCAGGTTATTATCGTAAATTACATAAATTTAAACTTGGACTAAGCCAACTAATTTATGAGAAAAGTGTCTGAAATATGATTAGCATTTTCTACTGATAGAACTCTGCGGACAGACTGATACTAAATCTGACGGTCTTGTAGCTGTAAGTGGCTAATTATGTCACCCTGTGTCTCTCTGACCGAGTTACCGTCCCTGACGGGCCTTGATTGACATTAATGGCGGGTCGGCCATCCATTAGAATAAAACTAATCCAGCACCTGACTTATTAGTATGCAGAAGAATTAATTACGACAATCTTAGAGTGAAGTGTGGTTAACCATTTCAATTGATTTTGAAAGAAAGGTTCAATTGTCAAACCGACCCTCGAGAAGATTAAATCAAAGGGTGAGATCAAACGGCGGTGATTATAATTACAAATGTCGATTTCAGTTAATTGAATTTCTTCTTTTAGGTACAGATTAGATTTAGTTCTATTATAGATGCAGAATTGTTCATCGTGCACGAATTATTGACATAGATAATTTTTTTGGATGATTACTGTACAC
Source organism: Magallana nippona (assembly GCA_033439105.1). Lineage (NCBI taxonomy): Eukaryota > Metazoa > Mollusca > Bivalvia > Ostreida > Ostreidae > Magallana > Magallana nippona. The sequence continues at coordinate 7,573 of JASWDR010000324.1, read as the reverse complement.
ATTTGATCAGACCGCAATATGAGGTCACAATGCAGGTAGAAACACCTGTGGAATTGGAATCCTCATATAACAATAACAATGGTATTCAAGAATATTTCTAAAAGTTCATTACCCAAGATCAAGGCTTATGAATAAATGGTATTCATAATCGAGTGACTCAAAAACCCAAGAAGGTGTGCCACATGTTGACCCAGTTAGCTTTATTTTGCGCCAACATACATGTACATGTAACATTTTGTACTTGTATGTGCGTGTATATGTAAGCAGCAGTAATTAAAAAAAGTAGAATGTCTTGCAACAAAGCGAGGTTGTAATCTCTTTAGCACCTAGCTGAAGAGAGAGAGAGAGAGAGAGTGAGAGAGAGAGAGAGAGAGAGAGAATGTGTTTGGATTGCTACTGGTTTCAATAAAGTACATGTATGCATGTTTCAGTATAATTAATGAAAGCATCATTATTAATCAAGTCACAGCACTGATAATGTTTGTTTCAGAGAGTCATTACACTTCTCAGCATCATTAAGACTTGAGAAATGCCGGAATTTCAACCACACTGTCCTGATTCTAAATACTAAAAAATCGTTTAATATTCTTGTAAGTTAATTAATTCAGGTTTGAAGGCTTTCATACACTTTTTCTAATGAAAAGTCGCTCCTAACACTTCATTGATATAAACCATCAAAGGAATTCATAATGAAAATGACTAAAAAAACAACAATGTAGCGCGGAGAGGGGGATACAGGTTCTGAGGTTCTTGATGAAACTTTTATGGGCGGTTCAGCACGTTTCAACAACAGTTTGTGTTACAATACAGCATGTTGTTTGTACCGAAGTTTGATTTATTTTCTTGGACGTACTTAAAATCGCGAGCTGCGTATAATCGGTGCGTTTATGTAGATTTCCATCTTAACCTTTCAACAGGCAGCAGAGATATTCGTCAAAATGTGGTACAAGGTCTAGCATTGAAATTCTGGAATCAAGTTTTGCGCTCACAATTCTATAACTGTCTTATTAAGTTGTTAAATCGTTTTCATTTTCTTCACGTTATTCATAGATTTATACATTTCGACATTAATTGCAACGCCAGTTCCATTACTATTCCCGAAAGCACTGTTCTAATTGGAGAGTTATATAATCAAGATGGCCTGACCATTCCCAATTTGAAAAATTTGAATTACGCAATTCAAATACGTTTTTAATGATAATTAGAATGTTATTTTTATTTATTTAACGTAATGAATAATCTCATAATGGTCCAGTAAATATTGACTCTTTGGTGCATTACTCATCAAAGGTCTAATTGTCCTGTCGTCTTTTTTTAAATCAGAAAGTAAGATGTGCAAATATGTAAAGAAATGCACAGCCTGTGGTGAAGATTTACTAATTACAGTCATTATCATACCATATTTGAAAATTGCAATTAATCACATAAATGTATAATTATATCTTGTTTCACGACTCTACTTACAGTACCAATCAGACTCAACCTAACACCAAAATAAACCCCAACTAAACCCCGGGTTTACTTTCAGGGTTTACTTGGGGTTTACTTAAGGTTTTTACTTTTTGAAAATTTGTGTCCAGTTGGGGTTTACTTTGGGTCCACTCGAGGTTTACTTTGGGTTTACTCACAGTTTGCTTTTGGGGTCCTCTTTAAACATTGAAATGTGAAGCAGACTCGTCCGGTCTTTTATTTAATTATCTTACAGCCTGTAATTCCCACCCCCTGTGTATTCCAAATACACATGTAGCGTCTGCCTCAGGGGTCTACTTCTGATCGGGGTTTACTTTCTGGGTTTACTTGGGGTTTACTCTGGGGTCACTCTAGTAAACCCAGAGTAAACCCCGAAAGTAAACCCATGGTTTAGTCTGGGTTTGTGTACTTTCTGTTAGGTTGGGTCTGATCGGTACTGTATTTGGTTGGAGCATATTTTACTGTATATTATAATAGTTATACAGGGTTTGCAAGCAAGTTTATACATTTTACATGCATCTTAATACATATTAAGTTTCTGAGTTAGGAACATAATGCACATTTGATTTAGCTTGTACACCAGTGTAACAGGTGGTATAAACAAAAATAAACTCAAATATGGTGCTATGAACAGGGGAGCTGGGTTTTTTTTTAGGAATCAGATGAATGACATATAATAAGAGCGGGCACCTAGTTATGTAATGAATTGTAACCCCAATACATAATCATACTCTCAAACTGTAAATTGCATCCAGTGCTTCTTACCCCAGATTTGAAATCATTTTGCTAACGTTTAAACCGCATTGAAATGTTCGATGTACTTTTTTATTTTAAAGAGCGGACAAAGAAATATGCTTAATATGTTGAATTTTAAATTATATCATTTTGAAGATAAAGACATTTCAAATTAAATCGCTTTCATACAAAAAGACATTTGAACTTGACACCCCGAATTTATTATTATATTAAATAATTTGTCAATTTACAATCGTACAATTCTCTAAAGTGCTTCACCTTTCAACATGTGCTCCAGACAGTGCACTAAAGTGTGCCCTGAACGTCTACACCACGGCAGAGAGAAGTGTAAACGGTCTAATCTGTGTTTAACTTAGCAAATCAGTTGTTCTAAGTCTGTCATGCAATTAAAACGACAACATTCAAAAACTTATTAAACTGCAGAAAATAATACTAAAAGGTTAAAAGTCACAAGTTATAATAACTAGATGATATGTATCTCATTTTTCTAAAATAAAAAGTAAAACTACGTTAAAGTATGATCTGAATATAAAACGCGTCCTATGCTTGAAGTTGTTAACTTAATTCGAACAAGTGACCACTGCCTGCTGATTGGAACTGATAGAAAGTACTACAACGACTATGCATGTTACATGCATGTACACGTACACGTTATTGATGAATTTCATATTTTTTTTTACGATTATGTACTTTGTATAAACATGTTCAACCAACGAACATACTTAAGAAGCCATGTTTGATGATCTCTCCCTATTCTATCTCAAATTATACATTGCACAGAAACTCGACTATATACTTAGAAAAACACCTGAACGTATATCTACCGTTTCCACTTTTATAAAACAATAACAGTCATGCCCTAGGATTAAAGTATAAAAGTTACACGCCGGTGTGCAATTTTAAGGTACCTCGGCACCCCGTGACTTTTACTTTTTATGCGAGAACGTCACAACTTGGCGATTTCAACCTACTTTGAAACTGTACTGTTTATATCGCCAAAATAAGGCGAAATGGGAACAGCTTTAGTCTTGTCCCCCGAAGGTCCCGAGTTCGAATACATTTGTTTTTTATGATTAGCGATAAACTTTATGTTGACCCCCCCCCCCCCCCAAAAAAAAAATCAATTTTTTTTCTGACATTTTTAAGTCGAACTCATGCAAGAATTTCATATTTTTAAGGAATATAGAAGTCTGAGCTTCTATGAAAACTTTTCCCAAAGGTGTGGAGGACCCTTACGTAAATTGTCTATGACTATTTATTTACAAAATTAATCTTTTGAATGCCACTTTTGAATTATATGTATTAATATTGCTTTACCCAATTCGATGTACTAATTTCATGCAATGATTTTAGCAATATACTTTTCTTGCAGATTAATATTCCTTTAATGTATATAGACCCTTTTCTTTAATTAGTCTGAATTCTGGAGTATTTTATTTGCATACGACATAAAACATGTTGTGTTGTATTTTTTTCAGACAACGAAAGTAGTTGCTCTCCACATCAAGTCCAGTATATTGTACCGTTTTTCGTCCACTAGTGTTACCAGTACTATAATTAACGATGACGTCAGAGCAACGGAAACCTTCTTTGAGGTCACGTTACCGGATGCAGCATTCATTTCAAACTTCACGTTGTAAGATCTCCTTTCTCCAATTATAGGGGGTTTTTTTTGCAATCGTTGTTAATTGCTGTTGTTTTCTTGTTTGTTTATGTTGATTTGCATTATCTCTTGCATTGGACGCGAGTTTCCCCCAAATCGTTGCACTTAAGTCACTGCGACCTGAAACCTGCTTTAAGGTGCCTCTCATTCCCTAAGCTGCTTGATGTGTACATCATTATGTGTGTTCTTCTATTATATTTAACCAGTTGCATTCATTGCTCCATAAATGTAATCACTCTCAAACAGTTGTAGAGAGAAAAAAGTTGAAGGATAAAGACAAAAGTAGAAAGAGTTTTCCCCAGGAACTTTGCATAACTAGAGATTACAGATTACATTTCCTTCCTGGCATATTTATAATGATGTGAGCTCATATGTATATATAGTTTAATGCTAGAGCTTCTGAATTTCACGTCTAATTCTACTGTTGCCAATTGCACAAGTACGACATTTATAATGGCTGCTAAATCTCAGTGTTATAAGAATGACAATCGAAAACACTTCAAAGAAGCCCTACTGCGTACCATTTAGCTCATTAAAAAAATGAAAATTTGGTGAAAAAGAACTGTTGTAATTACATGTATGTAGTTTTTTGTAGAGAAATTGACGGGAATGTTTATCTGGGTGAAATCAAGGAGAAAGAGGTAGCTAAGAACACTTACGAAAACGCCAGATGGATGGGACAGTCAGCAGGGCACATAGAAACAAGGTACTATACCCGGCACATAGAAACAAGGTACTGTACCCGGCACATAGAAACAAGGTAATGTACCCAGCACATAGAAACAATGTACTGTACCCGGCACATAGAAACAAGGTACAGTTGTACCTGGCACATAGAAACAAGGTACAGTTGTACCCGGCACAAAGAAACAAGGTACTATACCCGGCACATAGAAACAAGGTACAGTTGTACCCGGCACATAGAAACAAGGTACTGTACCCGGCACATAGACACAAGGTACTGTACCTGGCACATAGAAACAAGGTACTGTACCCGGCACATAGAAACAAGGTAATGTACCCGGCACATAGAAACAAGGTACTGTACCCGCACATAGAAACAAGGTACTGTACCCGGCACATAGAAACAAGGTACTGTACCCGGCACATAGAAACAAGGTACTGTACCCGGCACATAGAAAATAGTTACTCGACCCGATACACATAGAAACAAGTAACTGTATCCGGTGCAAGTATAGAAATAAGGTATTGTATCACACACACATTAAAACAAGGTACTCAATACGGTGCACAATGATGCATTTAGGTTGTTCGTAATATAACATGAAACATTTTTTTTCAGACCAAGGGACACAAACAAGTTCAAGATTTCTATCAATATCGCGGCCTTCAGCGAGGTGACCTTCACCCTGACCTACAATGAACTGCTCCAGCGGCGGCGCGGGAATTACGACCACACGATATACGTCAATCCGGGTCAGATCGTGGACAGCCTGCTGGTGGAGGTCACCATTCAGGAGTCACGTGCCATCACACAGCTACACGTGCCGCCGCTGAGAGACGATATTCTAACCGAACACCAGAACAGCCGTGAGTAGTACTGTAAAATCATTAAAATTCGCCGGGGCTCATTTTCGCGATTTGTCAATTAAAGGTATTTTTGATTGTTTCATCGTGGATTGAACTGTAGGTATTATCTACTTCATAATCGTAGACGTGTCAGTTTTGTGTGTGGTTTATAACGACGTGTTTTATATATATATATATATATATATATATATATATATATATATATATATATATATATATATACACACACATAGATAGATAGAGAGAGAGAGAGAGAGAGAGAGAGAGAGAGAGAGAGAGAGAGAGAGAGAGAGAGAGAGAGAGAGAGAGAGAGAGAGAGAGAGAGAGAGAGAGAGAGAGAGAGAGAGAGAGAGAGAGAGAGAGAGAGCGTTACCACAAATTCATATAGAAACATACGACTGATATATACAAGATGCTAATTCTAGTTTTAAGCAGTTTAAAAACGATATGGGTACGCGTATAAATATAAAGATTCCTTTAACTGCTTTAAAGTGCATTGTTTAACTATTCAAATATCAATCTAGCAGGTTATATATTCAATAATAATTTCCTCTATGCCTACCATCTTCATTCCCAAATAATGCGTCAAAGAAAGCATTTTAATGTATTAGTTTAGCAACATTTCGTCATTTCATTGACTATACCTAATAATGTCACATACCGTATGTGCCGTTGAAGTATTTCCCTGTTTGTGCTAAGGAGGCTGGATGGTCAACAATTTACCATCAGATCTACATATAATGGTACGATATGATTCAGATCTACATATAATGGTACGACATGATTCAGATCTACATATAATGGTACGACATGATTCAGATCTACATATAATGGTACGACATGATTCAGATCTACATATAATGGTACGATATGATTCAGATCTACATATAATGGTAAGATATGATTCAGATCTACATATAATGGTACGACATGATTCAGATCTACATATAATGGTACGATATGATTCAGATCTACATATAATGGTACGATATGATTCAGATCTACATATAATGGTAAGATATGATTCAGATCTACATATAATGGTACGACATGATTCAGATCTACATTTAATGGTACGACATGATTCTGATCTACATATAATGGTACGACATGATTCAGATCTACATTTAATGGTACGACATGATTCAGATCTACATATAATGGTACGATATGATTTGTTGAATCCATAAACTATTATTTAGTAAAGAAAAATTCAATAACAGTTATTATGTTTTAACTTTTAAATTTAGGCATTTCCATATATTTTTATATAGAGCTCTTCTTCTAAATGAGATCAATACAGTCTGAATATGGCTACGACCATCGAGCCCTCTTAATTACACAGTAACATGTATGTACTGAATAAAATGCTATGTATTTGAATACGACGAATATAGAGTTGAATTCCATTTCTGTAACAACATGTCCTAGGTAACTTATATTACTATGATCTCAGGTATCCATGACTTTCTGTCTTTTTTTTTTTGTCAGTGTCAATTGTAATTGGCAATTTGTTATATCACGTTTTTGAATAAAAAGCCAAGGCCATTGATAATGATCACATTCAAATTTAACACTATTGAGCCTGCCATCGTTAGAACCAAAGTTGTTTACAAATCCAATATGTCCTATTTCAGTTTAGTGTTAAGGACAGACGGGACGTTCCTCAGTTTTATATAATTTTCCTTGATATATTATTTCTTCAATATTTGCATTTAAACCTATTCAGGGTGCATTACCAGGCTATTTTTGGAGTTATAATTTTTTTAATTTTTCTTTAAATAGAGAGCAAAATGCAATTGAACGCTTATTAATAAAGACATATTTTATATTTTCAATTGAAACTCTATATATAAATATGAAAATGTGATAAAACATGAAAATATAATTTTGGAATTACGTAGTGGAAATCTTTACATTGCGGAGATAGGAAAAAAAAATAGAAAACAATGGAAGATAGGTCGCGTCTGACCTTAAGTCAATTTATAATGTTATTGGTAGGGTTTATCATTGTTCCATTAAAAAAAAAAAAAAAAAAAAGAAGATTAAAAACCAGATAATTATCATACTTGACCAGCGCAATAAATTTAACAACTGGTTTTTTTTTCAAGGTAAAAATGAAAACTTTAATTT
>JASWDR010000323.1:0-21225 GCA_033439105.1 Magallana nippona | reverse complement strand
AGAAATATAATAAAAACTAAAAAAATTGAAAAATTAAATTTTTCAAATTTCCTTCCGGTGACGACCGGAAGTGACGGAGGACATTCTCTTGACCGAGGTACATTAGAAAAACGGTAGTTCTATCATCTCTGAAAATTTCAGCCCAATATCTTTACTCATTTTTGAGAAACGTCACAGACAAAATTCACTTTTTAAAATCGTTTTACGACGATAACTTCCGACCGGAAGTGTATTTTCAAAAATTGAAAAAAAAGCAATCAACTTGAGATAAAACCGCGTTAATCTTGAAAATTTGAATGAAATCGATCGAGCTATCTCCGAGAAATCGTCTGCACAAAATCGGTAAGAAAAAAAAAGAATAATAATAATAAGAAGAAGAAAAGTGAAAAAGAAACAATAGAATAATAGAAGGGTCTTCCGCTGAAGACGGAAGACCCTAACAATAAGAAACCTGAAAAAGAAACAATAGAATAATAGTAGGGTCTTCCGCTGAAGACGGAAGACCCTAATAATAAGAAAAGTGAAAAAGAAACAATAGAATAATAGTAGGGTCTTCCGCTGAAGACGGAAGACCCTAATAAATAAGGACTGTTTTTGTCTTAATCTAAATGGGAGAGTGTTTTTCGACTTGTTCTACATTCCAACAACCCCTTTGTGAAGAATATTTTTGTTAGAAAATCAAAAAAAAAAAAAAATTGAGAGAGAGAGAAAGAGTGAAAGAACAAATCTTGGCTCTGGTGAGATTAGAACACACAACTTTTGCAGGTGTCATAACAATATTTCACCGAAGGTTCACGTCAAAACATGGCTGAGGCAAAATAATTCCCGAATTTCTCTTTGAATTTGGGGCGTTTCCGCCCGGGACAGGAGCTGATTTTTAGTATGAGATGATAAACAGCGTGTAAGTTGTCTGACTAATTAGGTTTTGTAACAATGCGAGGTCATTTGAAATATTGATGCATGTTGTTTCCGGAGAGGGGTGAATAGGCCCGAGCTTGATTTTCGTCGTAAATAAATCGAAAGTAGAATTTTGAGGTGTGGATCTCGGATATTCGGTTAACAACAAGTAGGGGAAGTCCTAAAACAATGACTGATGCATTGTACACATGTATTTCAGCCATGAGATTTTTTTTTGTGTCGTTTACTATTAAGTTTGACTGTTTTATTTCAACAGGATTGATACAATCTTTATAAATGTAGAATAACGAACTCGGTAACATGTAAATTTATTCGTTAAAAAATCAATGACAGTAATTTTCACACTTCATAATTCATAAGTAGTTCACACGCTATCGTAGATACAGACTAAACGGAAAACAAGAAATATACATGCAACAGAAATATTACACGGCTGCTTACATCCCGTGTAGTGTGTAAATTTTAATTCCCCGTACAGGCAATACGCGCCGTTTGATCTCAGGAATTTCTTGTAAATTGTTCAATCCGCTGCATTTTTGACAGACAATAAGAATTGGGTCCGAGGTACATTTACACGAAATTTCATTAGGATTGAGTGAAGGGCTCTGGAGTTAGAATTTTTTTCTACAGTACATGTCAAGCACGCAAATTGGAACTCAAACGCCTGTGTTAAAAATGAACGAATTGGTCTGGTAATTAGTACAGTATTCTAGAATGGTACTAGGTTGAAATTAAAGGTCCAAGATCAAAGATCAAGTAAAATCGGGGCAGAAAAACTAAATGATTTTGTGAATCGGAGAGAAAGTGGCGGGGGGCGGGGGGGGGGGGGGTTGTGATGACTTCTATATTTAACGTACAATGTTAAATTCTAAATATTACATATTACACAATTACTATAAGAAATACATATGTTAGAACAATGTATAAGCGTTGTATTAAAGATGTAACTATTGATTTTTCTCAACATTTTCACTTTATTTCAGTATGAATACACAGCTAATGATCTCAATACACAAATACGGGGAAAAGCGCTTATATCGTACCTTCTTTTACAAAATTAAAACGGAAAAGAATAAAATCCCTCATTTTAAAGATAAAAATGTAAATCTGAGCACATAAGGAGGGAAAAGAAATTTTCGTCACTCGGGGCTTGAACCCGGGTCGCCTGGGCCTTGTCCACGACTCTAGCGAATAAGCTACTCGGACTCTCGCTTCAGGACTTTGATGCTTAATATCTCGAGAATGCGTTGATCGATTTTAAAACAAAATACATATTCGGAATCAGTAAAAGGGTCACTATCAACCCTACAGAAAAATACTTTAAAACAAAAAAGTTCAAAAATTCGATTTTTTAAATTTCCCTCCAATTCCGACCGGAAGTGACGGCGGACATTTTCTTGACCCAGGTGCAAGATAAAAACGCTATGTCTAGCATCTCTGAAAATTTCAGCGCTCTATCTTTACTTGTTTTTTAGATCTCCAGCCGACAAAATTGACTTTTAAAAATCGTAAAACGACAATAACTTCCGACCGGAAGTGAATTTTCTAACAATGATATAAAAACATCAACTTCAGATAAAAATGCGTTTATCTTGAAAATTTGAACGAAATCGATCCAGCCATCTCCGAGAAATTGTCTGCACAAAATTTGCTTGAAAAAAAAAGAATAATAATAATAACAATAAGAAACCTGAAAAAGAAACAATAGAATAATAGTAGGGTCTTCCGCTGAAGACGGAAGACCCTAATAAATAAGGACTGTTTTTGTCTTAATCTAAATGGGAGAGTGTTTTTCGACTTGTTCTACATTCCAACAACCCCTTTGTGAAGAATATTTTTGTTAGAAAATCAAAAAAAAAAAAAAAAATTGAGAGAGAGAGAAAGAGTGAAAGAACAAATCTTGGCTCTGGTGAGATTAGAACACACAACTTTTGCAGGTGTCATAACAATATTTCACCGAAGGTTCACGTCAAAACATGGCTGAGGCAAAATAATTTTCGAATTTCTCTTTGAATTTGGGGCGTTTCCGCCCGGGACAGGAGCTGATTTTTTGTATGAGATGAAAAACAGCGTGTAAGTTGTCTGACTAATTAGGTTTTGTAACAATGCGAGGTCATTTGAAATATTGATGCATGTTGTTTCCGGAGAGGGGTGAATAGGCCCGAGCTTGATTTTCGTCGTAAATAAATCGAAAGTAGAATTTTGAGGTGTGGATCTCGGATATTCGGTTAACGACAATTAGGGGAAGTCCTAAAACAATGACTGATGCATTGTACACATGTATTTCAGCGTTGAGAATTTTTTTTGTGTCGTTTACTATTAAGTTTGACTGTTTTATTTCAACAGGATTGATACAATCTTTATAAATGTAGAAATAACGAACTCGGTAACATGTAAATCTATTCGTTAAAAAATCAATGACAGTAATTTTCACACTTCTCACATTCATAAGTTTTTCACACGCTATCGTAGATACAGACTAAACGGAAAACAAGAAATATACATGCAACAGAAATATGACACGGCTGCTTACATCCTGTGTACTGTGTAAATTTAAATTCCCCGTACAGGCAATACGCGCCGTTTGATCTCAGGAATTTCTTCTAAATTGTTCAATCCGCTGCATATTTGGCAGACAATAAGAATGGGGTCCGAGGTACATTTACATGAAATTTCATTAGGATTGAGATAAGGGCTCGGGAGTTAGAATTTTTTTCTACAGTACATGTCAAGTACGCCAATTGAAACTCAAATGGCAAAAAATTCATAACTCTGTTAAAATTGAACGAATTGGTCTGGTAATAAGTACAGTAATCTAGAATGGTACTAGGTTGAAATTAAAGGTCCAAGATCAAAGATCAAGTAAAATCAGGGCAGAAAAACTAAATGATTTTGTGAATCGGGGAGAAGGGGGGGGGGTGGGGGGGGGGGGGGTTGGTGATGACTTCTATATTTAACGTAGAATGTTAAATTCTAAATATTACATATTACACAATTACTAAATGAAATACATATGTTAGAACAATGTATAAGCGTTGTATTAAAGATGTAACTATTGATTTTTCTCAACATTTTCACTTTATTTCAGTATGAATACACAGCTAATGATCTCAATACACAAATATGGGGAAAAGCGCTATTATTGTACCTTCTTTTATCAATTAAAACGGAAAAGAACAGAATCCATCATTTTAAAGATGAAAACGTAAATCTGAGCACATAAGGAGGAAAAAAAAATTTCGTCACTCGGGGCTTGAACCCGGGTCGCCTGGGCCATGTCCACGACTCTAGCGACTGAGCTACTCGGACTCTCGCTTCAGGACTTTGATGCTTAATATCTCGAGAATGCGTTGATCGATTTTAAAACAAATTACATATTCTGAATCAGTAAAAGGGTCACTATTGAGTGTAAAAATTTCAAAGAAATATAATAAAAACTAAAAAAATTGAAAAATTAAATTTTTCAAATTTCCTTCCGGTGACGACCGGAAGTGACGGAGGACATTCTCTTGACCGAGGTACATTAGAAAAACGGTAGTTCTATCATCTCTGAAAATTTCAGCCCAATATCTTTACTCATTTTTGAGAAACGTCACAGACAAAATTCACTTTTTAAAATCGTTTTACGACGATAACTTCCGACCGGAAGTGTATTTTCAAAAATTGAAAAAAAAGCAATCAACTTGAGATAAAACCGCGTTAATCTTGAAAATTTGAATGAAATCGATCGAGCCATCTCCGAGAAATCGTCTGCACAAAATCGGTAAGAAAAAAAAAGAATAATAATAATAAGAAGAAGAAAAGTGAAAAAGAAACAATAGAATAATAGAAGGGTCTTCCGCTGAAGACGGAAGACCCTAACAATAAGAAACCTGAAAAAGAAACAATAGAATAATAGTAGGGTCTTCCGCTGAAGACGGAAGACCCTAATAATAAGAAAAGTGAAAAAGAAACAATAGAATAATAGTAGGGTCTTCCGCTGAAGACGGAAGACCCTAATAAATAAGGACTGTTTTTGTCTTAATCTAAATGGGAGAGTGTTTTTCGACTTGTTCTACATTCCAACAACCCCTTTGTGAAGAATATTTTTGTTAGAAAATCAAAAAAAAAAAAAAAAATTGAGAGAGAGAGAAAGAGTGAAAGAACAAATCTTGGCTCTGGTGAGATTAGAGCACACAACTTTTGCAGGTGTCATAACAATATTTCACCGAAGGTTCACGTCAAAACATGGCTGAGGCAAAATAATTTTCGAATTTCTCTTTGAATTTGGGGCGTTTCCGCCCGGGACAGGAGCTGATTTTTTGTATGAGATGAAAAACAGCGTGTAAGTTGTCTGACTAATTAGGTTTTGTAACAATGCGAGGTCATTTGAAATATTGATGCATGTTGTTTCCGGAGAGGGGTGAATAGGCCCGAGCTTGATTTTCGTCGTAAATAAATCGAAAGTAGAATTTTGAGGTGTGGATCTCGGATATTCGGTTAACGACAATTAGGGGAAGTCCTAAAACAATGACTGATGCATTGTACACATGTATTTCAGCGTTGAGAATTTTTTTTGTGTCGTTTACTATTAAGTTTGACTGTTTTATTTCAACAGGATTGATACAATCTTTATAAATGTAGAAATAACGAACTCGGTAACATGTAAATCTATTCGTTAAAAAATCAATGACAGTAATTTTCACACTTCTCACATTCATAAGTTTTTCACACGCTATCGTAGATACAGACTAAACGGAAAACAAGAAATATACATGCAACAGAAATATGACACGGCTGCTTACATCCTGTGTACTGTGTAAATTTTAATTCCCCGTACAGGCAATACGCGCCGTTTGATCTCAGGAATTTCTTCTAAATTGTTCAATCCGCTGCATATTTGGCAGACAATAAGAATGGGGTCCGAGGTACATTTACATGAAATTTCATTAGGATTGAGATAAGGGCTCGGGAGTTAGAATTTTTTTCTACAGTACATGTCAAGTACGCCAATTGAAACTCAAATGGCAAAAAATTCATAACTCTGTTAAAATTGAACGAATTGGTCTGGTAATAAGTACAGTAATCTAGAATGGTACTAGGTTGAAATTAAAGGTCCAAGATCAAAGATCAAGTAAAATCAGGGCAGAAAAACTAAATGATTTTGTGAATCGGGGAGAAGGGGGGGGGGGGGTGGGGGGGGGGGGTTGGTGATGACTTCTATATTTAACGTAGAATGTTAAATTCTAAATATTACATATTACACAATTACTAAATGAAATACATATGTTAGAACAATGTATAAGCGTTGTATTAAAGATGTAACTATTGATTTTTCTCAACATTTTCACTTTATTTCAGTATGAATACACAGCTAATGATCTCAATACACAAATATGGGGAAAAGCGCTATTATTGTACCTTCTTTTATCAATTAAAACGGAAAAGAACAGAATCCATCATTTTAAAGATGAAAACGTAAATCTGAGCACATAAGGAGGAAAAAAAAATTTCGTCACTCGGGGCTTGAACCCGGGTCGCCTGGGCCATGTCCACGACTCTAGCGACTGAGCTACTCGGACTCTCGCTTCAGGACTTTGATGCTTAATATCTCGAGAATGCGTTGATCGATTTTAAAACAAATTACATATTCTGAATCAGTAAAAGGGTCACTATTGAGTGTAAAAATTTCAAAGAAATATAATAAAAACTAAAAAAATTGAAAAATTAAATTTTTCAAATTTCCTTCCGGTGACGACCGGAAGTGACGGAGGACATTCTCTTGACCGAGGTACATTAGAAAAACGGTAGTTCTATCATCTCTGAAAATTTCAGCCCAATATCTTTACTCATTTTTGAGAAACGTCACAGACAAAATTCACTTTTTAAAATCGTTTTACGACGATAACTTCCGACCGGAAGTGTATTTTCAAAAATTGAAAAAAAAGCAATCAACTTGAGATAAAACCGCGTTAATCTTGAAAATTTGAATGAAATCGATCGAGCCATCTCCGAGAAATCGTCTGCACAAAATCGGTAAGAAAAAAAAAGAATAATAATAATAAGAAGAAGAAAAGTGAAAAAGAAACAATAGAATAATAGAAGGGTCTTCCGCTGAAGACGGAAGACCCTAACAATAAGAAACCTGAAAAAGAAACAATAGAATAATAGTAGGGTCTTCCGCTGAAGACGGAAGACCCTAATAATAAGAAAAGTGAAAAAGAAACAATAGAATAATAGTAGGGTCTTCCGCTGAAGACGGAAGACCCTAATAAATAAGGACTGTTTTTGTCTTAATCTAAATGGGAGAGTGTTTTTCGACTTGTTCTACATTCCAACAACCCCTTTGTGAAGAATATTTTTGTTAGAAAATCAAAAAAAAAAAAAAAAAATTGAGAGAGAGAGAAAGAGTGAAAGAACAAATCTTGGCTCTGGTGAGATTAGAGCACACAACTTTTGCAGGTGTCATAACAATATTTCACCGAAGGTTCACGTCAAAACATGGCTGAGGCAAAATAATTTTCGAATTTCTCTTTGAATTTGGGGCGTTTCCGCCCGGGACAGGAGCTGATTTTTTGTATGAGATGAAAAACAGCGTGTAAGTTGTCTGACTAATTAGGTTTTGTAACAATGCGAGGTCATTTGAAATATTGATGCATGTTGTTTCCGGAGAGGGGTGAATAGGCCCGAGCTTGATTTTCGTCGTAAATAAATCGAAAGTAGAATTTTGAGGTGTGGATCTCGGATATTCGGTTAACGACAATTAGGGGAAGTCCTAAAACAATGACTGATGCATTGTACACATGTATTTCAGCGTTGAGAATTTTTTTTGTGTCGTTTACTATTAAGTTTGACTGTTTTATTTCAACAGGATTGATACAATCTTTATAAATGTAGAAATAACGAACTCGGTAACATGTAAATCTATTCGTTAAAAAATCAATGACAGTAATTTTCACACTTCTCACATTCATAAGTTTTTCACACGCTATCGTAGATACAGACTAAACGGAAAACAAGAAATATACATGCAACAGAAATATGACACGGCTGCTTACATCCTGTGTACTGTGTAAATTTTAATTCCCCGTACAGGCAATACGCGCCGTTTGATCTCAGGAATTTCTTCTAAATTGTTCAATCCGCTGCATATTTGGCAGACAATAAGAATGGGGTCCGAGGTACATTTACATGAAATTTCATTAGGATTGAGATAAGGGCTCGGGAGTTAGAATTTTTTTCTACAGTACATGTCAAGTACGCCAATTGAAACTCAAATGGCAAAAAATTCATAACTCTGTTAAAATTGAACGAATTGGTCTGGTAATAAGTACAGTAATCTAGAATGGTACTAGGTTGAAATTAAAGGTCCAAGATCAAAGATCAAGTAAAATCAGGGCAGAAAAACTAAATGATTTTGTGAATCGGGGAGAAGGGGGGGGGGTGGGGGGGGGGGGGTTGGTGATGACTTCTATATTTAACGTAGAATGTTAAATTCTAAATATTACATATTACACAATTACTAAATGAAATACATATGTTAGAACAATGTATAAGCGTTGTATTAAAGATGTAACTATTGATTTTTCTCAACATTTTCACTTTATTTCAGTATGAATACACAGCTAATGATCTCAATACACAAATATGGGGAAAAGCGCTATTATTGTACCTTCTTTTATCAATTAAAACGGAAAAGAACAGAATCCATCATTTTAAAGATGAAAACGTAAATCTGAGCACATAAGGAGGAAAAAAAAATTTCGTCACTCGGGGCTTGAACCCGGGTCGCCTGGGCCATGTCCACGACTCTAGCGACTGAGCTACTCGGACTCTCGCTTCAGGACTTTGATGCTTAATATCTCGAGAATGCGTTGATCGATTTTAAAACAAATTACATATTCTGAATCAGTAAAAGGGTCACTATTGAGTGTAAAAATTTCAAAGAAATATAATAAAAACTAAAAAAATTGAAAAATTAAATTTTTCAAATTTCCTTCCGGTGACGACCGGAAGTGACGGAGGACATTCTCTTGACCGAGGTACATTAGAAAAACGGTAGTTCTATCATCTCTGAAAATTTCAGCCCAATATCTTTACTCATTTTTGAGAAACGTCACAGACAAAATTCACTTTTTAAAATCGTTTTACGACGATAACTTCCGACCGGAAGTGTATTTTCAAAAATTGAAAAAAAAGCAATCAACTTGAGATAAAACCGCGTTAATCTTGAAAATTTGAATGAAATCGATCGAGCCATCTCCGAGAAATCGTCTGCACAAAATCGGTAAGAAAAAAAAAGAATAATAATAATAAGAAGAAGAAAAGTGAAAAAGAAACAATAGAATAATAGAAGGGTCTTCCGCTGAAGACGGAAGACCCTAACAATAAGAAACCTGAAAAAGAAACAATAGAATAATAGTAGGGTCTTCCGCTGAAGACGGAAGACCCTAATAATAAGAAAAGTGAAAAAGAAACAATAGAATAATAGTAGGGTCTTCCGCTGAAGACGGAAGACCCTAATAAATAAGGACTGTTTTTGTCTTAATCTAAATGGGAGAGTGTTTTTCGACTTGTTCTACATTCCAACAACCCCTTTGTGAAGAATATTTTTGTTAGAAAATCAAAAAAAAAAAAAAAAAATTGAGAGAGAGAGAAAGAGTGAAAGAACAAATCTTGGCTCTGGTGAGATTAGAGCACACAACTTTTGCAGGTGTCATAACAATATTTCACCGAAGGTTCACGTCAAAACATGGCTGAGGCAAAATAATTTTCGAATTTCTCTTTGAATTTGGGGCGTTTCCGCCCGGGACAGGAGCTGATTTTTTGTATGAGATGAAAAACAGCGTGTAAGTTGTCTGACTAATTAGGTTTTGTAACAATGCGAGGTCATTTGAAATATTGATGCATGTTGTTTCCGGAGAGGGGTGAATAGGCCCGAGCTTGATTTTCGTCGTAAATAAATCGAAAGTAGAATTTTGAGGTGTGGATCTCGGATATTCGGTTAACGACAATTAGGGGAAGTCCTAAAACAATGACTGATGCATTGTACACATGTATTTCAGCGTTGAGAATTTTTTTTGTGTCGTTTACTATTAAGTTTGACTGTTTTATTTCAACAGGATTGATACAATCTTTATAAATGTAGAAATAACGAACTCGGTAACATGTAAATCTATTCGTTAAAAAATCAATGACAGTAATTTTCACACTTCTCACATTCATAAGTTTTTCACACGCTATCGTAGATACAGACTAAACGGAAAACAAGAAATATACATGCAACAGAAATATGACACGGCTGCTTACATCCTGTGTACTGTGTAAATTTTAATTCCCCGTACAGGCAATACGCGCCGTTTGATCTCAGGAATTTCTTCTAAATTGTTCAATCCGCTGCATATTTGGCAGACAATAAGAATGGGGTCCGAGGTACATTTACATGAAATTTCATTAGGATTGAGATAAGGGCTCGGGAGTTAGAATTTTTTTCTACAGTACATGTCAAGTACGCCAATTGAAACTCAAATGGCAAAAAATTCATAACTCTGTTAAAATTGAACGAATTGGTCTGGTAATAAGTACAGTAATCTAGAATGGTACTAGGTTGAAATTAAAGGTCCAAGATCAAAGATCAAGTAAAATCAGGGCAGAAAAACTAAATGATTTTGTGAATCGGGGAGAAGGGGGGGGGGGGGTGGGGGGGGGGGGGGGGGTTGGTGATGACTTCTATATTTAACGTAGAATGTTAAATTCTAAATATTACATATTACACAATTACTAAATGAAATACATATGTTAGAACAATGTATAAGCGTTGTATTAAAGATGTAACTATTGATTTTTCTCAACATTTTCACTTTATTTCAGTATGAATACACAGCTAATGATCTCAATACACAAATATGGGGAAAAGCGCTATTATTGTACCTTCTTTTATCAATTAAAACGGAAAAGAACAGAATCCATCATTTTAAAGATGAAAACGTAAATCTGAGCACATAAGGAGGAAAAAAAAATTTCGTCACTCGGGGCTTGAACCCGGGTCGCCTGGGCCATGTCCACGACTCTAGCGACTGAGCTACTCGGACTCTCGCTTCAGGACTTTGATGCTTAATATCTCGAGAATGCGTTGATCGATTTTAAAACAAATTACATATTCTGAATCAGTAAAAGGGTCACTATTGAGTGTAAAAATTTCAAAGAAATATAATAAAAACTAAAAAAATTGAAAAATTAAATTTTTCAAATTTCCTTCCGGTGACGACCGGAAGTGACGGAGGACATTCTCTTGACCGAGGTACATTAGAAAAACGGTAGTTCTATCATCTCTGAAAATTTCAGCCCAATATCTTTACTCATTTTTGAGAAACGTCACAGACAAAATTCACTTTTTAAAATCGTTTTACGACGATAACTTCCGACCGGAAGTGTATTTTCAAAAATTGAAAAAAAAGCAATCAACTTGAGATAAAACCGCGTTAATCTTGAAAATTTGAATGAAATCGATCGAGCCATCTCCGAGAAATCGTCTGCACAAAATCGGTAAGAAAAAAAAAGAATAATAATAATAAGAAGAAGAAAAGTGAAAAAGAAACAATAGAATAATAGAAGGGTCTTCCGCTGAAGACGGAAGACCCTAACAATAAGAAACCTGAAAAAGAAACAATAGAATAATAGTAGGGTCTTCCGCTGAAGACGGAAGACCCTAATAATAAGAAAAGTGAAAAAGAAACAATAGAATAATAGTAGGGTCTTCCGCTGAAGACGGAAGACCCTAATAAATAAGGACTGTTTTTGTCTTAATCTAAATGGGAGAGTGTTTTTCGACTTGTTCTACATTCCAACAACCCCTTTGTGAAGAATATTTTTGTTAGAAAATCAAAAAAAAAAAAAAAAAATTGAGAGAGAGAGAAAGAGTGAAAGAACAAATCTTGGCTCTGGTGAGATTAGAGCACACAACTTTTGCAGGTGTCATAACAATATTTCACCGAAGGTTCACGTCAAAACATGGCTGAGGCAAAATAATTTTCGAATTTCTCTTTGAATTTGGGGCGTTTCCGCCCGGGACAGGAGCTGATTTTTTGTATGAGATGAAAAACAGCGTGTAAGTTGTCTGACTAATTAGGTTTTGTAACAATGCGAGGTCATTTGAAATATTGATGCATGTTGTTTCCGGAGAGGGGTGAATAGGCCCGAGCTTGATTTTCGTCGTAAATAAATCGAAAGTAGAATTTTGAGGTGTGGATCTCGGATATTCGGTTAACGACAATTAGGGGAAGTCCTAAAACAATGACTGATGCATTGTACACATGTATTTCAGCGTTGAGAATTTTTTTTGTGTCGTTTACTATTAAGTTTGACTGTTTTATTTCAACAGGATTGATACAATCTTTATAAATGTAGAAATAACGAACTCGGTAACATGTAAATCTATTCGTTAAAAAATCAATGACAGTAATTTTCACACTTCTCACATTCATAAGTTTTTCACACGCTATCGTAGATACAGACTAAACGGAAAACAAGAAATATACATGCAACAGAAATATGACACGGCTGCTTACATCCTGTGTACTGTGTAAATTTTAATTCCCCGTACAGGCAATACGCGCCGTTTGATCTCAGGAATTTCTTCTAAATTGTTCAATCCGCTGCATATTTGGCAGACAATAAGAATGGGGTCCGAGGTACATTTACATGAAATTTCATTAGGATTGAGATAAGGGCTCGGGAGTTAGAATTTTTTTCTACAGTACATGTCAAGTACGCCAATTGAAACTCAAATGGCAAAAAATTCATAACTCTGTTAAAATTGAACGAATTGGTCTGGTAATAAGTACAGTAATCTAGAATGGTACTAGGTTGAAATTAAAGGTCCAAGATCAAAGATCAAGTAAAATCAGGGCAGAAAAACTAAATGATTTTGTGAATCGGGGAGAAGGGGGGGGGGTGGGGGGGGGGGGGTTGGTGATGACTTCTATATTTAACGTAGAATGTTAAATTCTAAATATTACATATTACACAATTACTAAATGAAATACATATGTTAGAACAATGTATAAGCGTTGTATTAAAGATGTAACTATTGATTTTTCTCAACATTTTCACTTTATTTCAGTATGAATACACAGCTAATGATCTCAATACACAAATATGGGGAAAAGCGCTATTATTGTACCTTCTTTTATCAATTAAAACGGAAAAGAACAGAATCCATCATTTTAAAGATGAAAACGTAAATCTGAGCACATAAGGAGGAAAAAAAAATTTCGTCACTCGGGGCTTGAACCCGGGTCGCCTGGGCCATGTCCACGACTCTAGCGACTGAGCTACTCGGACTCTCGCTTCAGGACTTTGATGCTTAATATCTCGAGAATGCGTTGATCGATTTTAAAACAAATTACATATTCTGAATCAGTAAAAGGGTCACTATTGAGTGTAAAAATTTCAAAGAAATATAATAAAAACTAAAAAAATTGAAAAATTAAATTTTTCAAATTTCCTTCCGGTGACGACCGGAAGTGACGGAGGACATTCTCTTGACCGAGGTACATTAGAAAAACGGTAGTTCTATCATCTCTGAAAATTTCAGCCCAATATCTTTACTCATTTTTGAGAAACGTCACAGACAAAATTCACTTTTTAAAATCGTTTTACGACGATAACTTCCGACCGGAAGTGTATTTTCAAAAATTGAAAAAAAAAGCAATCAACTTGAGATAAAACCGCGTTAATCTTGAAAATTTGAATGAAATCGATCGAGCCATCTCCGAGAAATCGTCTGCACAAAATCGGTAAGAAAAAAAAAGAATAATAATAATAAGAAGAAGAAAAGTGAAAAAGAAACAATAGAATAATAGAAGGGTCTTCCGCTGAAGACGGAAGACCCTAACAATAAGAAACCTGAAAAAGAAACAATAGAATAATAGTAGGGTCTTCCGCTGAAGACGGAAGACCCTAATAATAAGAAAAGTGAAAAAGAAACAATAGAATAATAGTAGGGTCTTCCGCTGAAGACGGAAGACCCTAATAAATAAGGACTGTTTTTGTCTTAATCTAAATGGGAGAGTGTTTTTCGACTTGTTCTACATTCCAACAACCCCTTTGTGAAGAATATTTTTGTTAGAAAATCAAAAAAAAAAAAAAAAATTGAGAGAGAGAGAAAGAGTGAAAGAACAAATCTTGGCTCTGGTGAGATTAGAGCACACAACTTTTGCAGGTGTCATAACAATATTTCACCGAAGGTTCACGTCAAAACATGGCTGAGGCAAAATAATTTTCGAATTTCTCTTTGAATTTGGGGCGTTTCCGCCCGGGACAGGAGCTGATTTTTTGTATGAGATGAAAAACAGCGTGTAAGTTGTCTGACTAATTAGGTTTTGTAACAATGCGAGGTCATTTGAAATATTGATGCATGTTGTTTCCGGAGAGGGGTGAATAGGCCCGAGCTTGATTTTCGTCGTAAATAAATCGAAAGTAGAATTTTGAGGTGTGGATCTCGGATATTCGGTTAACGACAATTAGGGGAAGTCCTAAAACAATGACTGATGCATTGTACACATGTATTTCAGCGTTGAGAATTTTTTTTGTGTCGTTTACTATTAAGTTTGACTGTTTTATTTCAACAGGATTGATACAATCTTTATAAATGTAGAAATAACGAACTCGGTAACATGTAAATCTATTCGTTAAAAAATCAATGACAGTAATTTTCACACTTCTCACATTCATAAGTTTTTCACACGCTATCGTAGATACAGACTAAACGGAAAACAAGAAATATACATGCAACAGAAATATGACACGGCTGCTTACATCCTGTGTACTGTGTAAATTTAAATTCCCCGTACAGGCAATACGCGCCGTTTGATCTCAGGAATTTCTTCTAAATTGTTCAATCCGCTGCATATTTGGCAGACAATAAGAATGGGGTCCGAGGTACATTTACATGAAATTTCATTAGGATTGAGATAAGGGCTCGGGAGTTAGAATTTTTTTCTACAGTACATGTCAAGTACGCCAATTGAAACTCAAATGGCAAAAAATTCATAACTCTGTTAAAATTGAACGAATTGGTCTGGTAATAAGTACAGTAATCTAGAATGGTACTAGGTTGAAATTAAAGGTCCAAGATCAAAGATCAAGTAAAATCAGGGCAGAAAAACTAAATGATTTTGTGAATCGGGGAGAAGGGGGGGGGGTGGGGGGGGGGGGGTTGGTGATGACTTCTATATTTAACGTAGAATGTTAAATTCTAAATATTACATATTACACAATTACTAAATGAAATACATATGTTAGAACAATGTATAAGCGTTGTATTAAAGATGTAACTATTGATTTTTCTCAACATTTTCACTTTATTTCAGTATGAATACACAGCTAATGATCTCAATACACAAATATGGGGAAAAGCGCTATTATTGTACCTTCTTTTATCAATTAAAACGGAAAAGAACAGAATCCATCATTTTAAAGATGAAAACGTAAATCTGAGCACATAAGGAGGAAAAAAAAATTTCGTCACTCGGGGCTTGAACCCGGGTCGCCTGGGCCATGTCCACGACTCTAGCGACTGAGCTACTCGGACTCTCGCTTCAGGACTTTGATGCTTAATATCTCGAGAATGCGTTGATCGATTTTAAAACAAATTACATATTCTGAATCAGTAAAAGGGTCACTATTGAGTGTAAAAATTTCAAAGAAATATAATAAAAACTAAAAAAATTGAAAAATTAAATTTTTCAAATTTCCTTCCGGTGACGACCGGAAGTGACGGAGGACATTCTCTTGACCGAGGTACATTAGAAAAAACGGTAGTTCTATCATCTCTGAAAATTTCAGCCCAATATCTTTACTCATTTTTGAGAAACGTCACAGACAAAATTCACTTTTTAAAATCGTTTTACGACGATAACTTCCGACCGGAAGTGTATTTTCAAAAATTGAAAAAAAAGCAATCAACTTGAGATAAAACCGCGTTAATCTTGAAAATTTGAATGAAATCGATCGAGCCATCTCCGAGAAATCGTCTGCACAAAATCGGTAAGAAAAAAAAAGAATAATAATAATAAGAAGAAGAAAAGTGAAAAAGAAACAATAGAATAATAGAAGGGTCTTCCGCTGAAGACGGAAGACCCTAACAATAAGAAACCTGAAAAAGAAACAATAGAATAATAGTAGGGTCTTCCGCTGAAGACGGAAGACCCTAATAATAAGAAAAGTGAAAAAGAAACAATAGAATAATAGTAGGGTCTTCCGCTGAAGACGGAAAGACCCTAATAAATAAGGACTGTTTTTGTCTTAATCTAAATGGGAGAGTGTTTTTCGACTTGTTCTACATTCCAACAACCCTTTGTGAAGAATATTTTTGTTAGAAAATCAAAAAAAAAAAAAAATTGAGAGAGAGAGAAAGAGTGAAAGAACAAATCTTGGCTCTGGTGAGATTAGAACACACAACTTTTGCAGGTGTCATAACAATATTTCACCGAAGGTTCACGTCAAAACATGGCTGAGGCAAAATAATTTTCGAATTTCTCTTTGAATTTGGGGCGTTTCCGCCCGGGACAGGAGCTGATTTTTTGTATGAGATGAAAAACAGCGTGTAAGTTGTCTGACTAATTAGGTTTTGTAACAATGCGAGGGTCATTTGAAATAATGATGCATGTTGTTTCCGGAGAGGGGTGAATAGGCCCGAGCTTGATTTTCGTCGTAAATAAATCGAAAGTAGAATTTTGAGGTGTGGATCTCGGATATTCGGTTAACGACAATTAGGGGAAGTCCTAAAACAATGACTGATGCATTGTACACATGTATTTCAGCGTTGAGAATTTTTTTTGTGTCGTTTACTATTAAGTTTGACTGTTTTATTTCAACAGGATTGATACAATCTTTATAAATGTAGAAATAACGAACTCGGTAACATGTAAATCTATTCGTTAAAAAATCAATGACAGTAATTTTCACACTTCTCACATTCATAAGTTTTTCACACGCTATCGTAGATACAGACTAAACGGAAAACAAGAAATATACATGCAACAGAAATATGACACGGCTGCTTACATCCTGTGTACTGTGTAAATTTTAATTCCCCGTACAGGCAATACGCGCCGTTTGATCTCAGGAATTTCTTCTAAATTGTTCAATCCGCTGCATATTTGGCAGACAATAAGAATGGGGTCCGAGGTACATTTACATGAAATTTCATTAGGATTGAGATAAGGGCTCGGGAGTTAGAATTTTTTTCTACAGTACATGTCAAGTACGCCAATTGAAACTCAAATGGCAAAAAATTCATAACTCTGTTAAAATTGAACGAATTGGTCTGGTAATAAGTACAGTAATCTAGAATGGTACTAGGTTGAAATTAAAGGTCCAAGATCAAAGATCAAGTAAAATCAGGGCAGAAAAACTAAATGATTTTGTGAATCGGGGAGAAGGGGGGGGGGTGGGGGGGGGGGTTGGTGATGACTTCTATATTTAACGTAGAATGTTAAATTCTAAATATTACATATTACACAATTACTAAATGAAATACATATGTTAGAACAATGTAATAAGCGTTGTATTAAAGATGTAACTATTGATTTTTCTCAACATTTTCACTTTATTTCAGTATGAATACACAGCTAATGATCTCAATACACAAATATGGGGAAAAAGCGCTATTATTGTACCTTCTTTTATCAATTAAAACGGAAAAGAACAGAATCCATCATTTTAAAGATGAAAACGTAAATCTGAGCACATAAGGAGGAAAAAAAAATTTCGTCACTCGGGGCTTGAACCCGGGTCGCCTGGGCCATGTCCACGACTCTAGCGACTGAGCTACTCGGACTCTCGCTTCAGGACTTTGATGCTTAATATCTCGAGAATGCGTTGATCGATTTTAAAACAAATTACATATTCTGAATCAGTAAAAGGGTCACTATTGAGTGTAAAAATTTCAAAGAAATATAATAAAAACTAAAAAAATTGAAAAATTAAATTTTTCAAATTTCCTTCCGGTGACGACCGGAAGTGACGGAGGACATTCTCTTGACCGAGGTACATTAGAAAAACGGTAGTTCTATCATCTCTGAAAATTTCAGCCCAATATCTTTACTCATTTTTGAGAAACGTCACAGACAAAATTCACTTTTTAAAATCGTTTTACGACGATAACTTCCGACCGGAAGTGTATTTTCAAAAATTGAAAAAAAAAGCAATCAACTTGAGATAAAACCGCGTTAATCTTGAAAATTTGAATGAAATCGATCGAGCCATCTCCGAGAAATCGTCTGCACAAAATCGGTAAGAAAAAAAAAGAATAATAATAATAAGAAGAAGAAAAGTGAAAAAGAAACAATAGAATAATAGAAGGGTCTTCCGCTGAAGACGGAAGACCCTAACAATAAGAAACCTGAAAAAGAAACAATAGAATAATAGTAGGGTCTTCCGCTGAAGACGGAAGACCCTAATAATAAGAAAAGTGAAAAAGAAACAATAGAATAATAGTAGGGTCTTCCGCTGAAGACGGAAGACCCTAATAAATAAGGACTGTTTTTGTCTTAATCTAAATGGGAGAGTGTTTTTTCGACTTGTTCTACATTCCAACAACCCCTTTGTGAAGAATATTTTTGTTAGAAAATCAAAAAAAAAAAAAAAAAATTGAGAGAGAGAGAAAGAGTGAAAGAACAAATCTTGGCTCTGGTGAGATTAGAGCACACAACTTTTGCAGGTGTCATAACAATATTTCACCGAAGGTTCACGTCAAAACATGGCTGAGGCAAAATAATTTTCGAATTTCTCTTTGAATTTGGGGCGTTTCCGCCCGGGACAGGAGCTGATTTTTTGTATGAGATGAAAAACAGCGTGTAAGTTGTCTGACTAATTAGGTTTTGTAACAATGCGAGGTCATTTGAAATATTGATGCATGTTGTTTCCGGAGAGGGGTGAATAGGCCCGAGCTTGATTTTCGTCGTAAATAAATCGAAAGTAGAATTTTGAGGTGTGGATCTCGGATATTCGGTTAACGACAATTAGGGGAAGTCCTAAAACAATGACTGATGCATTGTACACATGTATTTCAGCGTTGAGAATTTTTTTTGTGTCGTTTACTATTAAGTTTGACTGTTTTATTTCAACAGGATTGATACAATCTTTATAAATGTAGAAATAACGAACTCGGTAACATGTAAATCTATTCGTTAAAAAATCAATGACAGTAATTTTCACACTTCTCACATTCATAAGTTTTTCACACGCTATCGTAGATACAGACTAAACGGAAAACAAGAAATATACATGCAACAGAAATATGACACGGCTGCTTACATCCTGTGTACTGTGTAAATTTAAATTCCCCGTACAGGCAATACGCGCCGTTTGATCTCAGGAATTTCTTCTAAATTGTTCAATCCGCTGCATATTTGGCAGACAATAAGAATGGGGTCCGAGGTACATTTACATGAAATTTCATTAGGATTGAGATAAGGGCTCGGGAGTTAGAATTTTTTTCTACAGTACATGTCAAGTACGCCAATTGAAACTCAAATGGCAAAAAATTCATAACTCTGTTAAAATTGAACGAATTGGTCTGGTAATAAGTACAGTAATCTAGAATGGTACTAGGTTGAAATTAAAGGTCCAAGATCAAAGATCAAGTAAAATCAGGGCAGAAAAACTAAATGATTTTGTGAATCGGGGAGAAGGGGGGGGGGGGGGGTGGGGGGGGGGGGGGGGTTGGTGATGACTTCTATATTTAACGTAGAATGTTAAATTCTAAATATTACATATTACACAATTACTAAATGAAATACATATGTTAGAACAATGTATAAGCGTTGTATTAAAGATGTAACTATTGATTTTTCTCAACATTTTCACTTTATTTCAGTATGAATACACAGCTAATGATCTCAATACACAAATATGGGGAAAAGCGCTATTATTGTACCTTCTTTTATCAATTAAAACGGAAAAGAACAGAATCCATCATTTTAAAGATGAAAACGTAAATCTGAGCACATAAGGAGGAAAAAAAAATTTCGTCACTCGGGGCTTGAACCCGGGTCGCCTGGGCCATGTCCACGACTCTAGCGACTGAGCTACTCGGACTCTCGCTTCAGGACTTTGATGCTTAATATCTCGAGAATGCGTTGATCGATTTTAAAACAAATTACATATTCTGAATCAGTAAAAGGGTCACTATTGAGTGTAAAAATTTCAAAGAAATATAATAAAAACTAAAAAAATTGAAAAATTAAATTTTTCAAATTTCCTTCCGGTGACGACCGGAAGTGACGGAGGACATTCTCTTGACCGAGGTACATTAGAAAAACGGTAGTTCTATCATCTCTGAAAATTTCAGCCCAATATCTTTACTCATTTTTGAGAAACGTCACAGACAAAATTCACTTTTTAAAATCGTTTTACGACGATAACTTCCGACCGGAAGTGTATTTTCAAAAATTGAAAAAAAAGCAATCAACTTGAGATAAAACCGCGTTAATCTTGAAAATTTGAATGAAATCGATCGAGCCATCTCCGAGAAATCGTCTGCACAAAATCGGTAAGAAAAAAAAAGAATAATAATAATAAGAAGAAGAAAAGTGAAAAAGAAACAATAGAATAATAGAAGGGTCTTCCGCTGAAGACGGAAGACCCTAACAATAAGAAACCTGAAAAAGAAACAATAGAATAATAGTAGGGTCTTCCGCTGAAGACGGAAGACCCTAATAATAAGAAAAGTGAAAAAGAAACAATAGAATAATAGTAGGGTCTTCCGCTGAAGACGGAAGACCCTAATAAATAAGGACTGTTTTTGTCTTAATCTAAATGGGAGAGTGTTTTTCGACTTGTTCTACATTCCAACAACCCCTTTGTGAAGAATATTTTTGTTAGAAAATCAAAAAAAAAAAAAAAAAATTGAGAGAGAGAGAAAGAGTGAAAGAACAAATCTTGGCTCTGGTGAGATTAGAGCACACAACTTTTGCAGGTGTCATAACAATATTTCACCGAAGGTTCACGTCAAAACATGGCTGAGGCAAAATAATTTTCGAATTTCTCTTTGAATTTGGGGCGTTTCCGCCCGGGACAGGAGCTGATTTTTTGTATGAGATGAAAAACAGCGTGTAAGTTGTCTGACTAATTAGGTTTTGTAACAATGCGAGGTCATTTGAAATATTGATGCATGTTGTTTCCGGAGAGGGGGTGAATAGGCCCGAGCTTGATTTTCGTCGTAAATAAATCGAAAGTAGAATTTTGAGGTGTGGATCTCGGATATTCGGTTAACGACAATTAGGGGAAGTCCTAAAACAATGACTGATGCATTGTACACAT
>JASWDR010000322.1:0-22594 GCA_033439105.1 Magallana nippona | reverse complement strand
CATGTGCAGAAGTACTTCTGATTAATTTCGCGAACCGATCGATGATGCATGTGTGTATTCTCAATACCACAAAAAGTCAATCATTTCTGTTCATGGACCTTTTAAACTCGGGAGGATAGTTGTATGATTTCTGTACCTTGGCGTATTATACAGGAGAATAGTCGTCTGAAGTATGTTAATTTGAGCCACAATGAATTCTCTGACAATGCCGCATCCGTCCTTGGACAAGCCATAGGTACATATACACTAAAAACAAGAACAATTTGTGCAACAGTTTTATTCTGAATTCAAGAAACCACAATGTCATTCTGAACTGCATTCTTGAAAAACCATTTGATTTTGTTTCTATTTTGCTAAAGATTTTTTTGTCTTTAATGTTGTTTTTGTTGCACTATTGTTAAAAAGTATAGATTGAAATAGTTAAGAAATATTGCAAACACGATAAATTGACATTCCAATCATTGCCTTCAATATAGCGGAAAATGAAACAATAGAAGAATTGGATCTAAGCTGGAATTTCTTTAGACGCGGGAGCACTTTAAAACTATGCGAGGGCATCTCGGTTAATATATTTTTAACCTTTGAAAAATTTAATTTTATGAACAAACGATGAGGGAGACTTGTCTTGAAAAGATTCCCATCAAAAGATTCCCATCATGCTTGTAATAAGAATTCAAGAGTGAAAAATATCTTGTTCCACAGAGTAACTGCAGGCTAAAAGAGATCAACCTGTCCATGAATGGGTTTGGAGACGAGGGGGCGCTCGCAGTAGCCGAGTTACTCAAGAGTAGTACCACTTTGTACGTGTTAGACATCAGCTATAACCGAATTTCACAGATCGGCGCTATTGCAATCGGCAAGGCGCTGGGTCAAAACGATGCCCTCAGGACTCTCAGGGTAATTCAATTCATTAAGCTTCTTCCTTCTTAATTAACAGGATTAAAGGTGTGTGCATGTCTCCTGTTTCATCATTTTATTAATAACTTCATAATATTTTTGGGATGGTTCTAACAAAACTATGCATTGTATAGCATACTTATACGACGACTGTATTCATAAAAAAAATTTCTTAAAAATGAATACCAAAGAGTTTCCTAATATAATAGTTAATTGCATGTAAGTTAATTTTTATATTTTTTTTCTAACATTATAGTTACTAGTATATAGGCAATTATCGATGTTGGAGCTGGGCAATATTTCATTAGTTTAGGAATCAAAATTGGTCAATTGAATTGTAGGTCTATATACGAACAGTGTCGATACCTTATAATACACTTGCGCGTCAGATATACAATCATTATGGTCATTATTTATTAATTTCTACATAAAATAACCGGATTTGACATTCAATCTTATATGAATAAGTGAAAAGAGATGTAATTTTACTTTTCAACATACATGTTAATTATTAGAATCCCACTCCGAATTAAATACCAGGTAGTCCTAGTCATAAAAACACAATTCCATTAGTTACATATAACTATATTGTTTCAGTCATGGATATACGGGATTTACCCCGGATTTCGTTTTATATATTCATACACAACCTATATTGAAAATAATTGTTTTTGTACGTATATTAACATTTTGGAGTCTGAAAATATATTATCCTTCATATTTTTAAATTGGTCAATTAATTTATTAATCAATCTACTTTGTTCCTTCTTCTGAAATTTTTTTCACTAATTCTAATGAATTTTTTAAGATATGTTCATCCATTTTACTTAAAGACACTCAGAGAGTACATAGATCTTTTCTCGTAATAATGAAATCTTTTCTCGTAATAACGAGATCTTTTCTCGTAATAACGAGAGAATTAACTCGAAATAACGAGATCTTTTCTCGTAATAACGAGATAATTAACTCGTAATAACGAGATCTTTTCTCTTAATTACGAGATAATTAATTCGTAATAACGAGATAATTATCTCGTAATAACGAGATCTGTTCTCGTAATAACGAGATAATTAACTCGTTATAACGAGATCGTTTCTCGTAGTTACGAGATAAAAATATTTTTTTATGTGGCCCTATTCGTCTTTCGTAAAAATTATTGATAAATTTAAGTATATTTTTAGAGAAAATCCATGTTATTGTGATAAGCTGTTAAACATGTTATTAAATATTCTTTTTCAGATTGGGCACAATCCTTTAGGGGTTGCAGGAGCTAATGAGATCCTAAAAGGGGTTGGTTATGAGCACTGCGTCATCACCCTACTGGATTTATCAGTAACTATACACGACTATCTTTTGGGTTCATATTTTCCTTTACAAGCGTGTTTAATTAGAACAGCAAAATTTATGATTGGATATTGTTCCCCTCTTTTCTGTCTGTTGTTTGGAAATATATTTACATTGTACCTGATTATTATTAGAGACTTATTATATCATTTAGATATCATTACAAATGATATTTTCTAAAGATATGGTACAAGACAAAGGAATTTCATTGCTCAACACTAAAAAAAAAAAATAACGAATAAAAAAATCAAAAATAAAAATCCATCCATCCTGTTTAAAATGTATATCTAAGAGTGTGTCCTTAGCGAAACTTTATCGTGAAACTTTAGACTATTTTTAGACACGTCAAAACAAGTTAAATTATTCATTAATTAATGGAAATACACATATCAACGCTAATTAATTTAAATAGTATTGATGATTTAATATTTTGTACGAGCAGGGTGTCATGTTGTAAATTTTGAATTTACTGGGTGGGTGTAAATACAAAATTTACGTTGTCATGTTGTAAATTTTGTATTTACACCCACCCAGTAAATTCAAAATTTACAACATGACAAGGGAGTGAAAGTGGATAAAGAATTCAGGGACATGAAGCAAAGTCTCCAAGAAACCAAAGAGGTCCATGTCGTCCACGGCGTGGTTTTAAGCGACTATGTTATAAAAGTAAAGCCCAAAAAGGGTGAGCAGAGTACAGACTCCTTATGTATAACGTTACAACAGTTCGTGGCATCCAGACGCAAAAATAGCTCTCGTTCATTTATTATTAAGTCGTTGTTTTATAGGCTCCCTGTAATAAACACGGTATAGATTTGCTGAGTAACCGAACACAAAACATGTATCGCAGAATAGAAGCTTTTATATATTCCAGAGAGGTTAGATTCTGCTGCGAGTTGTTCCTTATTTCAGCGCGCGTGAGTTTATGTGTGGGAATCGAATCGGCCAATCAACAGACGATAGAACCAACACAGCCGATCTCATAACGATAATTAATTATTTTGTCTGCTGGTTGCGATGTCACTGACACAAAACAGAACAAAGAGACATACTAGTACACAATACTTATCAATTTACATTTGTCACGATTGTGTTTTTGTTGCTGTAGTGCAAGCTCTCTCTCTCTCTCTCTCTCTCTCTGTCTGGTTTCACCGTAACTATGCGGACAGACTTCAGGATCCTACTTTGTGGGAACTATTGAATCCACTGATGCCACGCACATTTTGTTATGCTAGAATGCTTATTTCTAGTATTTTTAACGATATCTCATCTTCAAATAGCATGTAATCTTACTGGTAACAAAGTGAGAGATACAGCTTATGGGGACTTTGGTCTCTCTGATGTCCTCACTCACTCTGAGTACTAAAAAAGTGAGAGTACCTTTAGTGGACATAGAGATACAGCTTATGGGGACTTTGGTCTCTCTGATGTCCTCACTCACTCTGGGTACAAAAAAGTGAGAGTACCTTTAGTGGACATATTTACAATATATGAGTATCATGTCCTGGCATATTTATTCATTCAAAAGTAGATATATTTTATCTTTCTTTCTTGCCCAACATCGTAGAGAGCAATAGGATTTAGTGTTTGCTATGGATTAGCACGTCATGAGTGCCAAAACCACTTGGGATTTTCTTTTACCTTTTCAAGAATTTTAAAAATATTGTACAATATGAAAATTTTAAAAAGGGGATATACATGTATTTTATTTATGTACTTTTACAGACATCAATATCTCAAGGTGTCCCGTACCGCCTTAATTTATTCATTACACAAGGCTTACCATATAGCTACAAAACTACTATGAAAAAACTTTGACATCACTTCATTTCAAGAAAAACAATTTTAACATGAGCTGAAGTTTCAATGTATGGAAACCTACACATTTTTCAGTTGTACAGATATACAAGTATTGTATCTGATGTGTCCAACAATGCAGTAGAAAGTCATCTCAATTCCAAAACACAGTTGTACAGATATAAGTATTATATCTGATGTGTCCAGCAATGCAGTAGAAAGTCATCTCAATTCCAAAACACAGTTGTACAGATATAAGTATTATATCTGATGTGTCCAGCAGTGCAGTAGAAAGTCATCTCAATTCCAAAATTTTTAAGATACAGCTTTTGCTATATCATATTTGTGAACTAGTATCAGAACTTTATTATGTATACTACAATAAAATTCATAAAAAGAAACGAGTATATTTTCCCCATTTTCTCTTTATTGGTAAAAGCAAATTCAAAACAGAAAGACATATAAAAGCAAATTCAAAACAGAAAGACATGAAATAAAAACTAAGAAAACAATTGGTTTTTTCAGTCACTTAAGCATCTCACATGTTACCTTGTATCTTTAGTTTAGGAAACTGGATTAATAAATGTAAACGGATGTTGCCCAAATACAGACCCAACCAAATCACAATTGGTCACCTGGGTTACTTTGTTTACTCAGTAAAACAATAGCTCTTTTAAGTCAGGTTAATAAATTGACAAAGAAATAATATTTTAATACAATTCAAATATTTAAGACTTATTTTCATTTTGATCTTGCATATTTTCAAAGCATAAGCACATTAGTTTTGGTCATTTAGTTGTCAATTTTTTTTTTTGGAGGTTTAGATTCCTTTCCTCAGGCATTAATGATACACTGGGCAAACAACTTGGACAAAGATAGCTAAGATTGACTATAGTGACCTAAAATCAAGCTTATATTAACGCTACCAGTGTTATTTCAATTTCAAAACAATGCATGCACCAAATTTCAAAATCCTTCATAAAATCTATAAGCCAAATCTATAAACCACCTTAAGGTATGTCACTCCTCAGTGTGATCATATGTGAATTTACTTGTATTGCATATAAAACTGGAGTCGGTGCGGTATTTCTTTAACCTGCTCTAAACTACTGAATAGAATGCAATAAAGAATTGGGAACCTGTCTATACTGATCAGATATATAACAACAACAGTTCTTACTGTAAGGATAAATATAAACAAAAAACCTGTGGCGTGTGACACAACTTCAAACAAAGCACACATTTTCATTATGTAAAAAATCTTGTACAATTTTTTTTGATCAACTCCAATTTTTGCAAAGAACATATATTGTTTTTGAATTAATTCTAAACATTTAATCTTTCAGACAGGAATATCTCAAAATGAAAATGCTAATCTTTGGGAAAAAATCAATGAAAATTAGAGAAAAAAATCTAATGCCCTTACTTCATCGGTAAAAGATATAATAAAGTGAATTGTATTTCTCGTTACATGTATTAAGAATTGACCTTAATTAAACTGGAAAAAATATTTAAATATTATTTTAGATAGTATAGAAATCTGCAAATGAAATTTCATCCCTCTATAAACCCTTAAAGATAATTCATCTGTTAAAGCTTAAGAGTTAATAATTTTCCTTATTTTTCATAACATTAATCTGACAATGCAAACATGTGATATATATATATATATTAAATGTACAATTCGTTGCATATACTTACTCATAGTGGGAAGTAAACATTAGCACTTACTGTTTCATGATACACAACAACATTACGAGATCTATAATGTAATTAATCTTTATGTGGGAATTTAATTCTCCATTAATAGGATGTACTAAAGAGGTCAGTCGACCTCATCAGATACCTGACCTGCCTCACTGTTAAATATTGATAACTGCACATTAAAAATGTCAATAATTTTTTTGTACACAATCCTCTAATCTTCTCCACCTAAGAATAGTTTGTACCAAATCTGACTGATAATGAACCAGCTGTTCCAGAGATTCAATAAAAAATTATGCAAATTATACAATTGAAGTCAATCACATTACAAAAATATCAAAAATATATACACCAAATACTGATTTAATATATGACTCCACCAAAATATTCTTGGACCTGTCCAAAAGTTGATCATGTGATACTATATTGGATAATCGAAGCATCTTCATTTAAAATCCTGCGCCCCCCCCCCCCCCCCCCCAATTGTTTCCTCTAATATGCCATGCCCGGTCATCGG
Source organism: Magallana nippona (assembly GCA_033439105.1). Taxonomy (NCBI): domain Eukaryota; kingdom Metazoa; phylum Mollusca; class Bivalvia; order Ostreida; family Ostreidae; genus Magallana; species Magallana nippona. The sequence goes on along the minus strand of JASWDR010000322.1, from coordinate 16,338 downwards.
TCATTCACATAAACATACAGGGAAGAACACAATCAATCAGCGCTCACTTCATTGAGGTGAATTTTGAAGTCTGAGGGCTACGAGAGCATGCCTTTTTCTCTCTTGTTGATACATGGCCCAGGCTTGGAATTTAACACTTTTCCATTCTCTTTCATTGAGATCATCTGTTTTACTTTTTGCTCTAAGGACAATTTGCTTTGTTGGTGGTTTTTTTGACACTTTTACATGTGGAATAAGGTATTTCAAAATGGCGTCCTTTTCTTTGGTGGACCAAACTGTTCTCTTTTTTGATGTCTCTTTTATTTTTCTTGTGTTCTTCTTTGCACCTGAAAATCAGAAGAAAGAAAAACACCTCTAAGTATTTCAACCAATGAATCTTAGACTGATTTGATTAAAACTTTATAAAAAATGCATCATGAAATCATGAATACAAGGAATCTCTGCTAAAAAAATGTTTTCACTTGTAATATTTTTCATGATTCAAATTTGGTGAAATACGTAACCCCCCCCCAAAACTCTTCAAAAAAACACATTAAAAACAGGAAGAACTGCCATATATCGGTACATGAAATTAAACTCAAGTGATTCAAAAGAAATTATTGCTTGAAGAACTGCTTTTGCCTGCATGTTTAAGGTATGACAATTTGCAAATCTAGGGACTTTTATCAAACTTGAAACACCGCTGTCAAATGTATAAGCCATGAAAAATTTAAGTGCATTTTACGATACAAATTGGGAGGAAATTTCTGAAGATTTCTAAAACCCCTTTCCAGCCTTTTTTCCAGCCCAATTTTGCCTGTACAAAATTGTACATGCAATAGCTAATAAATTCCTAATACTTACTTTTGGTGAACAAATCATCATCTTCAGATTCCTCTGAATCACTTTCAGGATCTATGAAATAAAATATGAAACTACAACATTTATACAGAATTATCGATGATTTGCATACTCTGTGATGTTAATGAAAATATCTGTGGCAAAATAACATACTTTTGATATCAAAGGAGTAAAAAAAAAACCCACAATTATAGTTTTACGTAAATTTTAAAGGTAAAACCATTTAATCTTGTGGTCACAAGAAGAAAATGTGGATTAAAAATATCTTTTTTCCCCTGGGAAACTCAATCTAAGATTTGCATCCAATATTTCAGGAAAATCTGACCAAGTATACTCGCTGACAGTATACAACAAATCAGATACAGGAAAAACATTCTAAAAGGTCACTTGAGTATTGCATGCAATTTACCTAGGCAACATCACTCGCCTGAGTAACAATAGCCATAACCTTGATCAAATCAGTCTTAGGGTATCTAATACAAAATAACAATTTAGTTAAGTAGATCTTGTTTTAAAATATTTTCAATTTTTTCTCCACATATTTGTTTGTTAAATATTGAGCTTCTTGTTGCTTCAGCTTTCGATTTCTTACAAAGATTTTTAAAGACTTTTCTTTATTTATTCCTATGAAAAAAAAATCAACCCACAGGGATCATGATTTGAACAAACTTGAATCTACACTACCCGAGGATGCTTTCATACAAGTTTTGGCCTTTCTGGCCAAATAGCTTTTGAGAAAATATGAACTTTTTTTCCTTATTTTATTCCTATGTAAAAATTTGACCTCCACTGTCGCCACACCCTACCCTGGAAAACATGATTTGAACCTACACTACCTGAGGATGTTTCCATACAAGTAATGAAGTTTTAGCCTTTCTGGCCAAATGTTTTTTGAGAAAAAGATTTTAAAATTTTTTTCTTTATTTATTGGTATGTAAAAATTCGACCCCCCCCCCCCCCCCCCCCAATTGTGGCCACACCCTACTCCCAGGGATCATGATATGAACAAATTTGAATCTACACTACCAGAAGATGCTTCCACCTAAGTTTCAGCTTTTTTGACTGAATGATTTTAGAGAAGATTTTTGAAAAATGCCAACAAGTTTTAAATAAGTTCAAATTATCTGCCCTTGAAAGAGTTTTTTGACTGAATGGTTTTAAAGATTTTTTTTTTAAAAAATGCCAACAAGTTTTAAATTATTTCAAATTATCAATTTTTTTTTTTAATGAATGGCCCTTCATTATAACAAACTTGAATCCTTGTCACCCAACAATGCTTGGGGCCAATTTTAGTTCAAATTGGCCCATTGGTTCTGGAGAAGAAGTCAAAAATGTTAATAGTTTACAGACGGACAGACAGACAGATGGACACCGGACAAAAGGTGATCAGGAAAGCTCACTTGAGCTTTCAGCTCAGGTGAGCTAAAAAGTAATAGATGATGTTTTCATAATTTTCCCTTAAAACCTGTTTTGTGATAAAGATGATAAAATTACACTTACTATAGTCATACTCAGTGTCCAAATTTTCCTCCCATGCATCAAACTGATACTTCTTCATGCTATCATCTGTAAATAAATACATAATTTAAAACAGAATATTATTGCTGCAGCATTTTTCCCCTTATATAACCAGTACCAATTGTACCATTCTCAATGCAAAGAAAGGTTAATTTTTTCCAATTTTCAGACTTTATTTCCAATTCAACTGCCGAGGAACAAACTACAATGACATCATAATTCTTTGAGATGAAACCTTCTATGAGTTCACTCAATGTTTCACTTCCTCTTAAATCAAAAGTAGAGATAAGTTGCGAGATGGCAAGATGAGTGTAGTAGACATGTCTTATATTTTCGAGAATTTGTAAGCATGAAAACAAAGGAACAAGGGATATTAATAAGTAAAACAATAAGTAAAACAACGAATACTTGTTTATTTTTAAAGCATGGATTAATAGGTCTTGACGTTAGAATAAATGCAAAATGAATTTCATTTATTGACTTGATGGAAAATTCCGACTTGTTCTTTCTCGACACTACTTTCCCAATTAAATCAGTACCGGAGGTTCCCCATGAGTAGAAAAAATTGCTGGGTTGTGAAGACATGACAGCAATACAAAGGAAACACTGGCATTTAAATATTTTTCCTTAATTATTCAAAACAATTTGAGACAAATTTAGAAGACTCTTAAACACTGTTTCAAGAACAATATCAAGTGTCCCCCTTTCTGTTACAATTGAAAAAAAAAAGAAAAAGAAGTGTCAGTTTGCATTTATTAAATTAAAAATCAAGTCTTTATGAAAACACTATATCCTTAAGAATACATTTTTACTTAAAGGGACTCCTTTAACTGTGGTAAGAATACTGGTATTGAATGTTTCAAAGTTTTAATAACTTGAATTAGTTTACATATAAAATGAAGTTACAAAAGCAAAAATCAAGAGTTCCATAATTAAATATCAAGATGGTTTTATGATTCAAACCAAAAGTACCATGTGTCTTGAATTTACTTAACAGCTTGTGTAATCTTATGAATTAAAGACATCTGATATGTTTTATTTTTTCTCTTTATTTTTTTTTTTATTCTTTTTGCCTTAGCAAATAAACAATTCAATATAATTCAATGGGCTTTCATTTTTTTTTTCCATCTTAATAGCAATTACTTTGTTCTGTGATTCAGTCCTGTCCTGATATAAAGGAGTAAAATTCATATAATACTCGAAATCATAGTCTGTCCCAAGATATTTATGCAGCACATTTGAAAGATTTTTAATAATACACATACCTGTGAAAGAAATGCAATTAAAATTGATGAAAGGGAAAATATTCAAGATAATTTAATTATTTCACACGTCATCATTTTTCACTTGGAAAAAGTCACAGGAACAAAAAAATTGATTTCTTACGAAGATTTATAATAGTGAATGTTGACATCTTTTCTCCATTCGGAAGTCACTCGGAATACCTCGCACAATTTTTCATCATTATCATCCCAGTCAGTTGCAATACAAAATAACCGTAGACATCACATTTTTTAGTCGTGTATTAAAATCTGATAAGCTAGAGAGAGCGTTTCAAAGGAGAACTCTTGGAAATTGTTTATACTTTTGAATGAACATCATTTGAACCCTAAGGTATTTACAAATATTGAGTACTTGAGCAAATGTGAATCTAGGATATCTTGGGACAGAGTATAGATCACAGTGCAAAAATAGTAGAAAAATTAAAAATACTTACCAGCATTTGAAGCCGATTTTCTTTTAAATCTTCTCTCTAAAAAGATATATGGAGGTTCTTAAAAAGCAAAAAAACTATTCATATTCATGCAATGTGTACATTTTTTGATAATTTCAGAATTCTGTAGAACTGCACTGCATGCCTTTTAATATATTGACCTTGAGCTTTATTCAACTTAAGATGTGCATGATTAAGTCTAATTCTATACTTCAATCCATCCTGTAATACAACATAGTGAGGAATTCAGCTAATAATTATAACAAGTGAAAGGCTTTCAATGTGACATCAAACCTGGTTTTCTTTGAACTGTATACATAATCCATGTCAACCCTGAATTGATAAACACTACCTATCCAGAGAAATGGAATACCCTATATGCAATAGTCTGCGAGAAAATGACCAAGTTCAACAGCTGGTATTTTTTAGATTACTAGGGTTTATAATTCCATGCCTCACATTGTACAAAATATGATCTGGACGCAATTTGAATATGCATTGGAATAAAATTTCAAATTGTGGCCATAGTGACCTACTTTTGAATTGTGACCACCTTCCTTCTAGGATGCATCAGCAGACAAGGTTTGAAGGTTCTATAGGCCTCACAGTGCGATAGATATTACCTGGACATGAAGCTGCTTACAGAAAGGAAAGCCCATACCATAATGTAATTAATTTATCCTGATAGATTTGTAACAAATTTTAGAAATTTAGAAATGTGGGAAAATTCTAGGAATGAAACAATGAAATATGTACAGGTGAAAGTACAAGTTTAAATAAAATGAGGAAGAGTGACTTACAATACACTGCAACCATAAGTCTGTGAGCCAATGCTCACTAGGAATACCCCCGCTCTGATGTGAATATAAGCTCTGATGTGACTGTGATTAATAGTTGCTGAGAAAAACCGAACGAAAATTTGGTAAAGACACACAGATAAACAGAAAGTTGACATCAGATTCAGACAAAAATAAATCCCATCATACGCCATGCCCAGAAAAAAAAGTGTGCTAGAATTTCAAGCATCTGCAATGAGTATTTGCTGAAAAAACTGTGACAAAAATTTATTATGGACAGACGCACACACAGATTTGTACAAAAATTAATCCTACCATTTTGCATGCCTACACAAAAAGACTGTTAAAATTTCAAGCACCTGCGATGAGTAATGGGTGAGAAAACTGGGAACCGAAATTTGATACACACATATGGAGACACACACTCACATACAGACAAGGAAGCGCAAAACAGTATACCCCCTTCTCCTTCAGAGCAGGGACGTTAAAATCACACACACAATTTACCACTATCATTTCTGGGTTTCTTTTCCAATCCCACATCTTCCTGCTCACTCTGAATCAAGTCATTTGAATCCATTACTTCAACTCCAATTTGTCCAAAGTCTGTTGAAATAAGAGGTGTCTAGTTACTTCCAAATAAATCAAGCATGGTTTGAACTGTACACTGAAAATGTACTTCAAAGGAGTACACTTGTGAAAGTTCACTTATGCAAAAGTTACATAATTTTTTATTCTCAAAAGTGAGAAAAGTGTCAAAACATTTTTCTGAAAGCATTGTCAGTGATCACAACACTTGACACATAAATATAATTAAATGCCCAAATTGTAAAATTAAAACTGCTAAACAAGAGGCCCACAGGCCTAAATGGTCACCTGTGTACCATAGCCCATGCCTGTTAGGAAATTTTATACATGTATATGCATATAGTTAAGCTTCATTCTGAAGTAACAAGAAATCGGTGAGCCAATGCTCACTAATATTACTCCCGCTACAGACAGACACCTGTACAAACAGGAAGTTGACATTGGATTCGTTCGAAAATGGATCCCACCATATGGCATGCCTAAACAAAGAACATGTTAATATTTCAAGGATCTGTGATAAGGAGTTACTGAAAAATCGTTGACAGAAAATTGCTACGGAGAGACGAATGCACAAACAGAAAGTTGACATCAGATTCTTTGAATATGAAACCAATCATACGGCAGGCCTAAACAAAGAACTTGTTAAAATTTCAAACATCTGCGATGAGTGGTTACTGAGAAATCTGTAATGGAAAATTGCTATGGACAGACGAATGCACAACCAGGAAGTTGACATCAAATTTGTTCAAAATGGATTCCATCATATGGCATGCCTAAAAATAGTTTTAAAATTCAATCATCTGCGATGAGTAGTATCTGAGAAAACTGAGGATAGAAATTTGTTACGCACATATGGACAGACACACACACACATACAGATATGGAAGGGCAAAACAGTATACCCCCCTCTCCTTCAGAGCAGGGACGTTAAAATCACACAAAAAATTTACCACTATCACTTCTGTTTTCTTTTCTCAATCCCACATCTTCCTGCTCACTCTGAATCAAGTCATTTGAATCCATTACTTCAACTCCAATTTGTCCAAAGTCTGTTGAAATAAGAGGTGTAAAATTACTTCCAAATAAATCAAGCATGGTTTGAAATGTACACTGAAAATGTACTTCAAAAGGAGTACACTTGTAAAAGTTCACTTATGCAAATGTTATATAATTTTTTATTCTCAAAAGAGAGAACATTTTTCTGAAACATTGTCAGTGATCACAACACTTAACACATGAATATAATTAAATGCCCAAATTGTTAAAGCTGCATGGTCCAATTTTTTCCGCTATTACAGTATCAAATAATTTCCCATTCAAACCAATTATCTTAAAAAGTTATAGACATTCGCCTATTTACACCAGCAGAATTGGTCTCTTTTCAAAGTTAGAAATATTCAAAGTAACTAAATATAATTTCTTTCTGAGCATACGAAAAAACAAACCAAATGCATCATGGGAATGTTTAGAGAAGGGAACCGTTTGCTTTTGTTCCCCGAATGTTCGGCTTTATTCAACCCGCATGTTATACATCAATTGTAAACAAAACAAACATCAGAAATAACAGTCAACAAATGTAAACAGGTTTGTTTTTGATTTGTCAAAACATTATGACCTTTATTAAAAGCGATGTCAAAGTCGTAATGCAATCATCCCCGCCTCGATGTCAGGGGCGAATTTTAATATGAGGCGAAATAACGCGATACCTTTTTTTATCGTTTGTTTTGTGAACAAATTTTGTACATCATTTTTTTCATTGAAATATGGCTTAATTGACCGGGAAAACTACTGCGATGCCTATTATTATACACATACTTAGCATAACCATCGTTTAAAAGCGCACACAAAATTTGATATAAAATTGGACCAAGCAGCTTTAAACTAATATTGTGCTAAATAAAAACTGAACTAAAGTAATCAAATATACTCAAACTTATTTTATTATCATATTTAATTTTCCTCCTTAAATATCTGTAATAGCAAAATATTGCACTGACCTTCTAGCACAATATCATCAATATTCAAGCCATTAAATTTGTGAGCTTTCCCTTCTTCTACAGCCAGAAGTAATTTACTGACTTTGGCTAATTCTATAACATCCTCCTGCAGTCGATAGAAATTGCGATGTACTGTAAGTTCATGTCCCATGTGCCTTGCCAATTCTTCCAGTTCCACACCTGTCAGACTGAACACCTGAGAAGTGATTCAATGTAAATTTTGTTATTAAAATAGTCTGTTTATAATTCTCAAGTAATGACCTCTATGTGGATATGTTTGAATTAATTTCAGTCAATTAATAATACTCTAAAGTCATGATGGCAACTGTTTCCTTTCCAGACCCATCAAGCAATACGGTATTACCATATATCATTATGTAAATTTCAAGACAGTTACAGTCCCTGAAACGTTCTGCTTTCCCATTTGAACGGTGAGTGAACAATGAACACACGCTGAGCGAACTCTGAACGAAATTTATTGAGTGCATTGAACGGTAAACGGTAAGCGAACACAGAGGGCAAACAGAGCGCAAAGTGAACGGTGAATGATATGTGAACGCAAGATGAACTATTTAGAGTGGCTCAGGAGTTATCTTTACATTGTGTTTCGTCAGTATTCAGGAAAAATAACAAATAAACTACATGTATGCATTGTTATCAGCCTAAATATAATATTATCTGACTGAACGATGTTAACGCTGAATGAACGGTGAGCGTAAGGTGAACACTTTGTGCATGCACGGTAAGCGCATTGTGAACGGTGAGCGCGAATGGAGCGGAGTGGAGAACGCAAGTGAATGCATGGTTATCGCATGAAAATGGGGAAGAACGTTTCGGGGACTGTACATAAAAAAATTACTACAAGGAAAACACCAGGAAGCCATAACATTATTAATAGTAGTTTATATTGATTTACCTGTGATACAGTAGCCAGGTACTTTCGGAGCCTGGTGCTAGTAAGTAACTCTGGATATTCAGCTTCACATTTGATAGCCATTTTCCTTAAACAATCACATCCTCGTAAATGGCTGTCTCTCCCCTATGAAAAGGAAAAACAGAAGACTTCATCTATCAATGTCATGTTAAGCTATATTCAATGAATTGTTGTGCTTTCAAAATTTGTCCATAAAAATTTAACAACTTTATGTGGAATAGGAATCATCTACAGACAGACAGACAACCTGGTTTTAACTTCTTCCATCATAACTTAAGTGATATTGTAAAAAAATGAGGTGTTGACAATTTTTAAATGGTTGGATATGAAAAAAACATTCTTATATTTCATATCTTAGGTAATTTTGTATTCAGTTATGTTCTTTGTAAAGTGAATCTAATCTATTCAATGATGTACGAACCTGTGCAAAGACATATGGGTTTAAGGAAGGCATTCCAACTGCTTCTCGAGTGGAAATCAGAGTTTCAACTGCTGCTGTCATATCTCTGGTTAAAAGTACAGGTACCTTTCGGTTCTTCTTGCCCAAAACTTCTACCAAATCCATTCTTTAAAGAGAGATAAAATTAAACTAAGATTACTAACAGTTATATGCACCATGGTATAGTACAAATGAGCACATGCAAAAAAATCTGTAAATTCAACGTAGATGTTTAATGCTACAACAAAAACTTGATTTGAATTACTCACTTCTTCATAAGTTCTTGTTCTATTGGCTTTAAAGTTTTTATTAGTTCCTGGTTTGCTCTTTCCCAACTAGGCCTTGATTTGAATTTGGTCACTAGCATCATGGCTGGTTCGTTTGATCTGCGTTTGTTAAAACATATCAATCTGGACAGAGTCACCTCTGCCAAATTCCTCCAGGTTGTTAAAGTGGCATTCTGTTGCAAATGCTCTATGCAGTGTGCCATCTCTGAATTCAAATATTGCTACAAATATTTTGAAAAAAAAACTTTATTCAAAATCTAGAGTAAAACAATAAAAATCACATCTACATAACTACAAACAAAATTATTGTGCGACATTAAGAGTAACTTATAATAATAAATATCATTTGGATAAGTTTTTAGCTTGACTACTTCAACACATGTATTACTGACAGGTACAGGCATGTTTGTGAAAATCTTTTTTCCTAGAACATCCTAAAGCTTACTGAGCAACATTACTGTTTTATTCATTTTAGGAAATGCTTATTCTACTTACTGTTAATTTAATAAGATCTGATGAAACTGGAAGGATTTCCTTCTTATTAAATTTTCTCTCCTGGAGGGACTGATGTGCAATTCCAGATATGGCATCTGTAAACTCATTTCTGTAAAGATCCACAAACTCTGAGGCAGCTTCTTTAGCTTCAATATCTTTCTTCCTGATAGCTTGACCTTTTTTAAGATCAGCAACTTTCTTAAGTAATTGACCTGCTTTTAATGCCAGCGATGGCTTATTAAAAGTTTTGGTTCCACTTAATGAGTTTCTGTCAGATTCCATGGCCAAAGACTTTACTGCTGTCATGCAGACATCATATTGTGAAGGTGTGATAAAATCTTCCACTGAGGCAGATTCATTGCCCGATAAACACCGTAACTGTAACTTCAATCGTCCCATAATCCGAAGTTTCTCCCTCACCTGTGAAGCTCTTCTAAAACCAAGTTTGCTCAACTGGGCTTTACCTAACATTAGAAGCAGATAGTCACTTTTAACCGAACGACTGATCTCATCAGAATGAAATGAATCTAAAACATACTTCTGGAAATCATCATCTATGATGGGACCAGTAATATTGACTCCGATGGCTCCCTGCAGTATAGATTTCCCAGCTGAGATACAGTCTTTCATTTCCTTTGACTCCTGTTCTGCATTTTCGTATCTAACTGGAGTTGAACGAAAAGGGCAGTGCTTAGCATGTCGCCATAACTCTTGCTTCACATAAAATGCAAGACAAAATTGGCATGGCAAATAATCGTCAGGTCTATGAGCTAATGAAGACGGTCTTCTACCAACGAAGAGGACACCTTTCCTATCCTTCAGCACATCAACATTATGGGCAAAATTGCCCAGATTCCTATATTTATCAAGAACAAATTTTCTCCTCTTTACAATTTTTTCTGACAAGGACCCTCTCTGGTTTTTTGAGACACTTGGTAAGGTGGCTATCTCTGGTGCTGAAGAATGAACAGTGACAATATGCCTTCCAATTTTCAAAACAGATTTGCCACAAAAAAAACATGCATGTCTCTTTGAGTAGTCTCTTTTATCACTTTGGGACACAACTTGTATTGTCAACATCTCTTCTGCATCTAGAAAAAGAAAGTAAAAATATAAAATTGACCTTGAATGGATGTCAGAAAAACTCTGTGCAATAATTATCATTTAAAAATCAAAGGCCTGAATGACTATAAAGGCGTCGCGCCGACATTATTTTGGAATTTCTGCACAAATTGTCATATATCACGATATCAGAATATGAAAAAGTAAATGTATTATGCTATGTGTGTGTGTTTAACTGTGTTGCTTTTTAGAAAAAATGATATACAATTTTTAAATATCACCATTTGAATGTCATTTTTATTTTATATAATGTTTGTTTTGTACTTTTTGGCAGTGATGCATTTGTAATTATACAATAACTCATCACTGTGACAGTTACAAAAACAGAGGATGTGTTACTTCAAAGTACAAAAATAAAATGTTTTTCTATCTACAATGATAAGTCTTTTTTGCACAATTCAGTTTAATGAAATAAAAAATCATAAGGTATTTTTTCTGATTTAAAAAGGAACTTTTTTCATGCATTTAGAAGTTGGTGAAAAAGAAAACTGCATGATTGCTAAAAGATTGTCTAACCCTTTAAAGAAAATCTTTTGCATACAATACAAAATAATACAACAACAAACCATCAATTTCCATGCCTGTTGTGGAATCAGGTTCCAAGTTTTCAACATTTAGTGCCTTTAACTGCTTTAATGGGTTCTGTAATCAAGAAATAAAATAAAAAATCATTATATCTATTTATAATAACATCATTCACTCATAAAAGCTTAAACCTAAGGTATATCTTTCATCTGTTTATGAGCAGTGATCTCACTGGTGATTTTCCTTCATGAAAATGTGAGGTAGCCAATGTGAATAGGGCAAGAATTATTCATGACACAAAGCAAAGTTTTTCTAGTTGGCCCAAATCAAGTTCAAAATAAGTGTTGGTTCATTGGCCCTGCACCAACACAAACAGGGAAGGACTTGCAGAACTAAATTAAATGGGTCTTATTTACAAGTTTGTGCAGACAATGATGTCCTTTGGTTCCATTGTAAATAATTGTGAAAATTCGAACTTCAGCCCACTGTCAGTAAGCATATACATTGAAGGTTACTATGGGTTTCCAACAGTGTTGATAATAAAAAAAAAACCCTGATTTTAATCATAATTTTAAAATTGAATGCAGAATCACTAATATACTCACTGTAAATGGTACAATATCAGAGGTGGCATCACTTTCAGAATCCTCTGCATATTCTGTCATTATTTGGTGTGGTTGGGGAAGAGGAATGGCTTTATGTCCACTTGAAACATGCAAAGGTGAGCCATCTGTCATGTGATTTTTAGATTGCATCTCAGACTCCCAATGATGAGGAGATTTTCCAACACTATCTGCAATCTGTTTAACTACCTTACAACGAGAATTGGGTTTACTTGAAACATACAAAAGGGAATGCTCTTTGGTCTTATCATTGGACTCTGTATCACTTTCATAATCAAGGAGAAAATCATCAACTTCCTCTGCCATCTCCTCAACTAGATAAGGGCAAGAAAAAGTATCACCAAAAAATTCCATAAAAGAGTCTTTAGTGGACACCGTTCTGCATTTCGAATATCCGAAAGATTCACCACCATTTTCTGACACCTGCTGAACTGGTTCACAATGTTGGTGAGTGGTTTCACTTGAAATTCCCATAGAGGAGCCTTCAATGGACACTGTCCTGCAATTCAAATCACCAGGAGATACACCACCATTTTCTGACACCTGCTGAACTGGTTCACAATGTTGAGTGGTTTCACTTGAAATTTCCATAATGGAGCCATCCACGGACACTGTCCTGTGTTTCAAAGCAGCAGGAAATTCACCACCATTTTCTGACACCTGCTGAACTGGTTCACAATGTTGAGTGGTTTCGCTTGAAACTTCTATAATGGAGCCATCCACGGACACTGTCCTGTGTTTCAAAGCACCAGGAGATTCACCACCATTTTCTGACACCTGCTGAACTGATTCATTATGTTGTTGAGTGGTTTCGTTTGAAACTTCCATAATGGAGCCATCCACGGACACTGTCCTGTGTTTCAAAGCACCAGGAAATTCACCACCATTTTCTGACACCTGCTGAACTGGTTCATAATTTTGTTGGGTGGTTTTTCTTGAATCTTCCATAATTGAGCCATCCATGGACACTGTCCTGCATTTCAAATCTTCAGGAGATTCATCACCATTTTCTGACACCTGCTGAACTGGTTCACAATGTTGAGTGGTTTCACTTGAAATTTCCATAATGGAGCCATCAACGGACACAGTCTGCTTTTTCAAAGAACCAGGAGATTCACCACCATTTTCTGACACCTGCTGAACTGGTTCACAATGTTGGTGAGTGGTTTCACTTGAAATTTCCATAGAGGAGCCTTCAATGGACACTGTCCTGCAATTCAAATCACCAGGAGATACACCACCATTTTCTGACACCTGCTGAACTGGTTCACAATGTTGAGTGGTTTCACTTGAAATTTCCATAATGGAGCCATCAACGGACACTGTCTGCTTTTTCAAAGCAGCAGGAGATTCACCACCATTTTCTGACACCTGCTGAACTGGTTCACAATGTTGGTGAGTGGTTTCGCTTGAAACTTCCATAATGAAGCCATCCATGGTCACTGTCCTGTTTTTTAAAGCACTAGAAGATTCACCACCATTTTCTGACACTTGCTGAACTGGTTCACAATGTTGCTGGTAGGTTTCACTTGAAACTTCCATAATGGAGCCATCCATGGACACTGTCCTCTTTTTCAAAGCACTAGAAGATTCATCACCATTTTCTGACACCTGCTGAACTGGTTCACAATGTTGGTGAGTGGTTTCACTTGAAATTTCCATAGAGGAGCCTTCAATGGACACTGTCCTGCAATTCAAATCACCAGGAGATACACCACCATTTTCTGACACCTGCTGAACTGGTTCACAATGTTGAGTGGTTTCACTTGAAATTTCCATAATGGAGCCATCAACGGACACTGTCTGCTTTTTCAAAGCAGCAGGAGATTCACCACCATTTTCTGACACCTGCTGAACTGGTTCACAATGTTGGTGAGTGGTTTCGCTTGAAACTTCCATAATGAAGCCATCCATGGTCACTGTCCTTTTTTTTAAAGCACTAGAAGATTCACCACCATTTTCTGACACTTGCTGAACTGGTTCACAATGTTGCTGGTAGGTTTCACTTGAAACTTCCATAATGGAGCCATCCATGGACACTGTCCTCCTTTTCAAAGCACTAGAAGATTCATCACCATTTTCTGACACCTGCTGAACCAGTTCACAATGTTGGTGAGTAGTTTCACTTGAAACTTCCATAGAAAAATCGTCAGTGAACACTTTCTTGCCATGTTCTAAATCATCAGGAGATGTCTTGAATTCTAAAAAAAAAATAGATGACAAAAAAATGATCAAGATATTTGGTAAATACAATACATCAGTAGTGTTACTAAGGGTGTGTGTGTATGTGTGGGGGGGGGGGGGGGGGGGGGGCAAGGCAAATATTGTAGATACAATATTACATGTTCATTTTTAATATTACAACAATAACCTACACCACTGACACCAGTCATCTCAATGACTTACTTTGTCCTCCTGTAGAGGAAACAATAAGTTGAGATTCTGGGTTGTATCATTAGTAGGATAAAAATAAAGTTCTTGCTATTGTGGATGTTGCAGAAAAACCCTTGGCTTCAAACAGCATCTTTAGACCTTGGCGGTTATTCTGCAACATCTATTTTAATCAAACTTTTCAAGAGGAAATTTCTAAAGAATTTTACATTAATTCTTAATTACTTTCCTTTTGAAAAAAAATAGAATGTAGTCTTTCATTCAAACAAAAATAAATCTCATTTATCAAAGGATTTTTTGATAAGTTTGGTCAAAATTTTTCAGTGGTTCTGAAATGGAAGACCTTCTTGTTGATTTGCAACAAGTTTTTCTACTTTTTTAAGTATCCCACTGTTAAAAATGATTCCCTATTGTTGATCCATCCTACTTCTTGTATTTGCTAAAATCAATAATTTAGAATTCTTTTTATGAGAAGATATTTCTATATATATATATTCCAATGTAAAAATTTGACTCCCCCATTGTGCCCCTCCCCCAGAGATCATGATTTGAACAAACTTGAATCTACACTACCTGAGGATGCTTCCACAATAGTTCCAACATATCTGGTCAAATGGTTTTTGACCCCATTATGGCCCCCACCCCCCGGAACATGATTTGAGTAAACTTGAATCTACACAACTTAAGGAAATTATGCATGAACAAATTCATTGATGATAAACTTGCTTCTCATATGTGAGAAGAATGCAAAAAAAAAAAAAAAAAAAGTTTTCAATGTATACAAGAAGTTTACCTGGCTGATGTTTGCTGATAAAGTCAATTGTCGCATGAAGCAATGAAGCAACATCTTCAGAAGGGTCCCTTAACTTTTCAAAAGACAAACAAAGATAGTTTGAAAGGCAGTCTCTTTCTTGATCACAAATGCCTTGGTCCTTCTGTGGCAGTAATGTTGGTATTAAGTGCTGGTCATTTCCTTTGGGCAAAGGTTTGATAACACCAGGGTTTTCCAAAAAATTCTTTATATCTGGAAGCATGCCTTCTGCCTTCCTTAAAAGGTTGTCTTCTGTCAAAAAAAAATTGTGATAAATTTCTGAAAAATTGGAAAAACAAACAGTACATTATTTATGTTAATTTTTCTCATATAAGGTTTACATTTTTTTTTATCATCATTAAAGTCTATACAGAAAGTCAATGTCCAAAGTAACAAAACATAAGAACCAAAGTATCTTGTTAGAAATATTATTGTGTTTGTTTTACATCATCATATAATATGTACTTAATTACAATATAAATCCATTAGGCCTCACCAATATAATTTCTTGTTTGTCGGACATCCAATGAAAAAAATACAAGCGGGCGAGCGAATAAAAAATAAAATTATTTTTTTGTAGGCAAATTTTTTAGGGGGTACATAAATAAATTTGTGCAGACAATTATTTTTCTTCTTGGTTCTGATTTATACACTAAAACTATTCAAAATACGAAAAAAAAAAAAGAGCCGAAATAGAACAGAAAACAGCACAGAATTTGTTGGATGCAGGAAATTAATAATAATATTATTTGTACAGTTTTAATTAAATACGAGCGCGCGGGGTCCGATGAACAAGAAATTATATTTGTGTGGCCTTATGGAATCATTCACATTATTAAAAAGGTTCTATCACACTCTTTTTGAAAATCTGGTATTGGAAGACACACACATAAACATAAGTTGACATTAGATTCGCACAAAAATGAATCCCACCATATGGCATGCCAGAACAAAGAGTGTGCTAAAATTTCAATCATCTGCAAAGAGTAGTTGCTGAGAAACAGTGCTCGAGCTGGGCTTCGTCATTTTCGTCAATGGCAATTTTTTTTCAGAATTGGCGAAAAGAAATTCAAATGTGACGAAAATCAATTTTTTTGTAACACTTATGTGTGAAAATTTGTGTCTTGTGTTTCTCTTTTCCACCTGTTTGTTTATTCAGTCTGTAATAATTCAATCAACATGTGCAATTGGAAATCTTGCGTTGCTTCAGAGCACAAAGCTCTGGACACAGACAATACTCCTAGGTTATTTATGACT
>JASWDR010000320.1:0-20098 GCA_033439105.1 Magallana nippona | reverse complement strand
GAGATGGCTCGATCGATTTCATTCAAATTTTCAAGATAAATGCGGTTTTATCTGAAGTTGATTGTTTTTTTTCAATTTTTGAAAATACACTTCCGGTCGGAAGTAATCGTCGTAAAACGATTTTAAAAAGTGAATTTTGTCTGTGACGTTTCTCAAAAATGAGTAAAGATATTGGGCTGAAATTTTCAGAGATGATAGAACTACCGTTTTTCTAATGTACCTCGGTCAAGAGAATGTCCTCCGTCACTTCCGGTCGTCACCGGAAGGAAATTTGAAAAAAAAAAAATTTCAATTTTTTTAGTTTTTATTATATTTCTTTGAAATTTTTACACTCAATAGTGACCCTTTTACTGATTCAGAATATGTAATTTGTTTTAAAATCGATCAACGCATTTTCGAGATATTAAGCATCAAAGTCCTGAAGCGAGAGTCCGAGTAGCTCAGTCGATATAGTCGTGGACATGGCCCTGGCGACCCGGGTTCAAGTCCCGAGTGCCGCAAAAATTTTTCACTCATTTTTCGATCAGATTTACGATTTTATCTTTAAAATGACGAGTTTTATTAAATCTCTTCAAAAATCGGACGGAAGACCCACTCGTTGCTCGCAACGAGAACCATCTAGTTATTATTATTATTATTATTCTTTTTTTCTTACCGATTTTGTGCAGACGATTTCTCGGAGATGGCTGGATCGATTTCGTTCAAATTTTCAAGATAAACGCATTTTTATCTGAAGTTGATGTTTTCTAATCATTGTTAGAAAATTCACTTCCGGTCGGAAGTTATCGTCGTTTTACGATTTTTAAAAGTCAATTTTGTCGGCTGGAGATCTAAAAAACGAGTAAAGATAGAGCGTTGAAATTTTTAGAGGTGCTAGACATATCGTTTTTATCTTGCACCTGGGTCAAGAAAATGTCCGCCGTCACTTCCGGTCGGAACCGGACGGAAATTCAAAAAATCGAATTTTTAAACTTTTTTGTTTTAAAATATTTTTCTGTAGGGTTGATAGTGACCCTTTTACTGATTCCGAATATGTATTTTGTTTTAAAATCGATCAACGCATTCTCGAGATATTAAGCATCAAAGTCCTGAAGCGAGAGTCCGAGTAGCTCATTCGCTAGAGTCGTGGACAAGGCCCAGGCGACCCGGGTTCAAGCCCCGAGTGACGAAAATTTCTTTTCCCTCCTTATGTGCTCAGATTTACATTTTTATCTTTAAAATGATGGATTTTATTCTTTTCCGTTTTAATTTTGTAAAAGAAGGTACAATATAAGCGCTTTTCCCCGTATTTGTCTATTGAGATCATTAGCTGTGTATTCATACTGAAATAAAGTGAAAATGTTGAGAAAAATCAATAGTTACATCTTTAATGCAACGCTTATACATTGTTCTAACATATGTATTTCATACAGTAATTGTGTAATATGTAATATTTAGAATTTAACATTGTACGTTAAATATAGAAGTCATCACCACCCCCCCCCTCCCGCCCCTTTCTCTCCGATTCACAAAATCATTTAGTTTTTCTGCCCCGATTTTACTTGATCTTTGATCTTGGACCTTTAATTTCAACCTAGTACCATTCTAGAATACTGTACTAATTACCAGACCAATTCGTTCATTTTTAACACAGTTATGAATTTTTTGGCATATGAGTTTCAATTGGCGTACTTGACATGTACTGTAGAAAAAAATTCTAACTCCCGAGCCCTTCACTCAATCTTAATGAAATTTTATGTAAATGTACCTCGGACCCCATTCTTATTGTCTGCCAAATATGCAGCGGATTGAACAATTTACAAGAAATTCCTGAGATCAAACGGCGTGTATTGCCTATACGGGGAATTAAAATTTAAACAGTACACGCACCGACCCCCCCCCCCCCCCTCTCCCCGATTCACAAAATCATTTAGTTTTCCTGGCCTGATTTTACTTGATCTTTGATCTTGGTCTTCTAATTTCAACTTAGTACCATTCTAGATTACTGTACTAATTACCAGACCAATTCGTTCATTTTTAACAGAGTTATGAACTTTTTGACATTTGAGTTTCAATTAGCGTGCTTGACATGTACTGTAGAAAAAAATTCTAACTCCCGAGCCCTTCACTCAATCCTAATGAAATTTCGTGTAAATGTACCTCGGACCCCATTCTTATTGTCTGTCAAAAATGCAGCGGATTGAACAATTTAGAAGAAATTCCTGAGATCAAACGGCACGTATTGCCTGTACGGGGAATTAAAATTTACACAGTACACGGGATGTAAGCAGCCGTATGATATTTCTGTTGCATGAATATTTCTTGTTTTCCGCTAAGTCTGTATCTACGATAACGTGTGAACTACTTATGAATGTTAGAAGTGTGAAAACTACTGTAATTGATTTTTTTAACGAATAAATTTACATGTTACCGAGTTCGTTATTTCTACATTTTTAAAGATTGTATCAATCCTGTTGAAATAAAACAGTCAAACGTAATAGTAAACGACACAAAAAAAATTCTCAACGCTGAAATACATGTGTACAATGCATCAGTCATTGTTTTAGGACTTCCCCTAATTGTCGTTAACCGAATATCCGAGATCCACACCTCAAAATTCTACTTTCGATTTATTTACGACGAAAATCAAGCTCGGGCCTATTCACCCCTCTCCGGAAACAACATGCATCAATATTTCAAATCACCTCGCATTGTTACAAAACCTAATTAGTCAGACAACTTACACGCTGTTTTTCATCTCATACAAAAAATCAGCTCCAGTCCCGGGCGGAAACGCCCCAAATTCAAAGAGAAATTCGGGAATTATTTTGCGCCAGCCATGTTTTGACGTGAACCTCCGGTGAAATATTGTTATGGCAACTGTAAAAGTTGTGTGTTTTAATCTCACCAGAGCCAAAATTTGTTCTTTCTCTCTTTCTCTCCATTTTTTTTTTTTTTTTTTTTTTTTTTTTTTTTTTGATTTTCTAACAAAAATATTCTTCACAAAGGGGTTGTTGGAATGTAGAACAAGTCGAAAAACACTCTCCTATTTAGATTAAGACAAAAACAGTCCTTATTTATTAGGGTCTTCCGTCTTCAGCGGAAGACCCTACTATTATTCTATTGTTTCTTTTTCACTTTTCTTATTATTATTATTATTATTATTATTATTCTTTTTTTCTTACCGATTTTGTGCAGACGATTTCTCGGAGATGGCTGGATCGATTTCGTTCAAATTTTCAAGATAAACGCATTTTTATCTGAAGTTGATGTTTTCTAATCATTGTTAGAAAATTCACTTCCGGTCGGAAGTTATCGTCGTTTTACGATTTTTAAAAGTCAATTTTGTCGGCTGGAGATCTAAAAAACGAGTAAAGATAGAGCGTTGAAATTTTTAGAGGTGCTAGACATATCGTTTTTATCTTGCACCTGGGTCAAGAAAATGTCCGCCGTCACTTCCGGTCGGAACCGGACGGAAATTCAAAAAATCGAATTTTTAAACTTTTTTGTTTTAAAATATTTTTCTGTAGGGTTGATAGTGACCCTTTTACTGATTCCGAATATGTATTTTGTTTTAAAATCGATCAACGCATTCTCGAGATATTAAGCATCAAAGTCCTGAAGCGAGAGTCCGAGTAGCTCATTCGCTAGAGTCGTGGACAAGGCCCAGGCGACCCGGGTTCAAGCCCCGAGTGACGAAAATTTCTTTTCCCTCCTTATGTGCTCAGATTTACATTTTTATCTTTAAAATGATGGATTTTATTCTTTTCCGTTTTAATTTTGTAAAAGAAGGTACAATATAAGCGCTTTTCCCCGTATTTGTCTATTGAGATCATTAGCTGTGTATTCATACTGAAATAAAGTGAAAATGTTGAGAAAAATCAATAGTTACATCTTTAATGCAACGCTTATACATTGTTCTAACATATGTATTTCATACAGTAATTGTGTAATATGTAATATTTAGAATTTAACATTGTACGTTAAATATAGAAGTCATCACCACCCCCCCCCCCCTCCCGCCCCTTTCTCTCCGATTCACAAAATCATTTAGTTTTTCTGCCCCGATTTTACTTGATCTTTGATCTTGGACCTTTAATTTCAACCTAGTACCATTCTAGAATACTGTACTAATTACCAGACCAATTCGTTCATTTTTAACACAGTTATGAATTTTTTGGCATATGAGTTTCAATTGGCGTACTTGACATGTACTGTAGAAAAAAATTCTAACTCCCGAGCCCTTCACTCAATCTTAATGAAATTTTATGTAAATGTACCTCGGACCCCATTCTTATTGTCTGCCAAATATGCAGCGGATTGAACAATTTAGAAGAAATTCCTGAGATCAAACGGCGTGTATTGCCTATACGGGGAATTAAAATTTAAACAGTACACGCACCGACCCCCCCCCCCCCTCTCCCCGATTCACAAAATCATTTAGTTTTCCTGGCCTGATTTTACTTGATCTTTGATCTTGGTCTTCTAATTTCAACTTAGTACCATTCTAGATTACTGTACTAATTACCAGACCAATTCGTTCATTTTTAACAGAGTTATGAACTTTTTGACATTTGAGTTTCAATTAGCGTGCTTGACATGTACTGTAGAAAAAAATTCTAACTCCCGAGCCCTTCACTCAATCCTAATGAAATTTTATGTAAATGTACCTCGGACCCCATTCTTATTGTCTGTCAAAAATGCAGCGGATTGAACAATTTAGAAGAAATTCCTGAGATCAAACGGCACGTATTGCCTGTACGGGGAATTAAAATTTACACAGTACACGGGATGTAAGCAGCCGTATGATATTTCTGTTGCATGTATATTTCTTGTTTTCCGCTAAGTCTGTATCTACGATAACGTGTGAACTACTTATGAATGTTAGAAGTGTGAAAACTACTGTAATTGATTTTTTAGCGAATAAATTTACATGTCACCGAGTTCGTTATTTCTACATTTTTAAAGATTGTATCAATCCTGTTGAAATAAAACAGTCAAACGTAATAGTAAACGACACAAAAAAAATTCTCAACGCTGAAATACATGTGTACAATGCATCAGTCATTGTTTTAAAACTTCCCCTAATTGTCGTTAACCGAATATCCGAGATCCACACCTCAAAATTCTACTTTCGATTTATTTACGACGAAAATCAAGCTCGGGCCTATTCACCCCTCTCCGGAAACAACATGCATCAATATTTCAAATCACCTCGCATTGTTACAAAACCTAATTAGTCAGACAACTTACACGCTGTTTTTCATCTCATACAAAAAATCAGCTCCTGTCCCGGGCGGAAACGCCCCAAATTCAAAGAGAAATTCGGGAATTATTTTGCGCCAGCCATGTTTTGACGTGAACCTCCGGTGAAATATTGTTATGACAACTGTAAAAGTTGTGTGTTCTAATCTCACCAGAGCCAAAATTTGTTCTTTCTCTCTTTCTCTCCATTTTTTTTTTTTTTTTTTTTTTTTTGATTTTCTAACAAAAATATTCTTCACAAAGGGGTTGTTGGAATGTAGAACATGTCGAAAAACACTCTCCCATTTAGATTAAGACAAAAACAGTCCTTATTTATTAGGGTCTTCCGTCTTCAGCGGAAGACCCTACTATTATTCTATTGTTTCTTTTTCACTTTTCTTATTATTATTATTATTATTATTATTATTCTTTTTTTTCTTACCGATTTTGTGCAGACGATTTCTCGGAGATGGCTGGATCGATTTCGTTCAAATTTTCAAGATAAACGCATTTTTATCTGAAGTTGATGTTTTCTAATCATTGTTAGAAAATTCACTTCCGGTCGGAAGTTATCGTCGTTTTACGATTTTTAAAAGTCAATTTTGTCGGCTGGAGATCTAAAAAACGAGTAAAGATAGAGCGTTGAAATTTTTAGAGGTGCTAGACATATTCGTTTTTATCTTGCACCTGGGTCAAGAAAATGTCCGCCGTCACTTCCGGTCGGAACCGGACGGAAATTCAAAAAATCGAATTTTTAAACTTTTTTGTTTTAAAATATTTTTCTGTAGGGTTGATAGTGACCCTTTTACTGATTCCGAATATGTATTTTCTTTTAAAATCGATCGACGCATTCTCGAGATATTAAGCATCAAAGTCCTGAAGCGAGAGTCCGAGTAGCTCATTCGCTAGAGTCGTGGACAAGGCCCAGGCGACCCGGGTTCAAGCCCCGAGTGACGAAAATTTCTTTTCCCTCCTTATGTGCTCAGATTTACATTTTTATCTTTAAAATGATGGATTTTATTCTTTTCCGTTTTAATTTTGTAAAAGAAGGTACAATATAAGCGCTTTTCCCCGTATTTGTCTATTGAGATCATTAGCTGTGTATTCATACTGAAATAAAGTGAAAATGTTGAGAAAAATCAATAGTTACATCTTTAATGCAACGCTTATACATTGTTCTAACATATGTATTTCATACAGTAATTGTGTAATATGTAATATTTAGAATTTAACATTGTACGTTAAATATAGAAGTCATCACCACCCTCCCCCCCGCCCCTTTCTCTCCGATTCACAAAATCATTTAGTTTTTCTGCCCCGATTTTACTTGATCTTTGATCTTGGACCTTTAATTTCAACCTAGTACCATTCTAGAATACTGTACTAATTACCAGACCAATTCGTTCATTTTTAACACAGTTATGAATTTTTTGGCATATGAGTTTCAATTGGCGTACTTGACATGTACTGTAGAAAAAAATTCTAACTCCCGAGCCCTTCACTCAATCTTAATGAAATTTTATGTAAATGTACCTCGGACCCCATTCTTATTGTCTGCCAAATATGCAGCGGATTGAACAATTTACAAGAAATTCCTGAGATCAAACGGCGTGTATTGCCTATACGGGGAATTAAAATTTAAACAGTACACGCACCGACCCCCCCCCCCCCCTCTCCCCGATTCACAAAATCATTTAGTTTTCCTGGCCTGATTTTACTTGATCTTTGATCTTGGTCTTCTAATTTCAACTTAGTACCATTCTAGATTACTGTACTAATTACCAGACCAATTCGTTCATTTTTAACAGAGTTATGAACTTTTTGACATTTGAGTTTCAATTAGCGTGCTTGACATGTACTGTAGAAAAAAATTCTAACTCCCGAGCCCTTCACTCAATCCTAATGAAATTTCGTGTAAATGTACCTCGGACCCCATTCTTATTGTCTGTCAAAAATGCAGCGGATTGAACAATTTAGAAGAAATTCCTGAGATCAAACGGCACGTATTGCCTGTACGGGGAATTAAAATTTACACAGTACACGGGATGTAAGCAGCCGTATGATATTTCTGTTGCATGAATATTTCTTGTTTTCCGCTAAGTCTGTATCTACGATAACGTGTGAACTACTTATGAATGTTAGAAGTGTGAAAACTACTGTAATTGATTTTTTTAACGAATAAATTTACATGTTACCGAGTTCGTTATTTCTACATTTTTAAAGATTGTATCAATCCTGTTGAAATAAAACAGTCAAACGTAATAGTAAACGACACAAAAAAAATTCTCAACGCTGAAATACATGTGTACAATGCATCAGTCATTGTTTTAGGACTTCCCCTAATTGTCGTTAACCGAATATCCGAGATCCACACCTCAAAATTCTACTTTCGATTTATTTACGACGAAAATCAAGCTCGGGCCTATTCACCCCTCTCCGGAAACAACATGCATCAATATTTCAAATCACCTCGCATTGTTACAAAACCTAATTAGTCAGACAACTTACACGCTGTTTTTCATCTCATACAAAAAATCAGCTCCAGTCCCGGGCGGAAACGCCCCAAATTCAAAGAGAAATTCGGGAATTATTTTGCGCCAGCCATGTTTTGACGTGAACCTCCGGTGAAATATTGTTATGGCAACTGTAAAAGTTGTGTGTTTTAATCTCACCAGAGCCAAAATTTGTTCTTTCTCTCTTTCTCTCCATTTTTTTTTTTTTTTTTTTTTTTTTTTTTTTTTGATTTTCTAACAAAAATATTCTTCACAAAGGGGTTGTTGGAATGTAGAACAAGTCGAAAAACACTCTCCTATTTAGATTAAGACAAAAACAGTCCTTATTTATTAGGGTCTTCCGTCTTCAGCGGAAGACCCTACTATTATTCTATTGTTTCTTTTTCACTTTTCTTATTATTAGGGTCTTCCGTCTTCAGCGGAAGACCCTACTATTATTCTATTGTTTCTTTTTCACTTTTCTTATTATTATTATTATTATTCTTTTTTTTTCTTACCGATTTTGTGCAGACGATTTCTCGGAGATGGCTCGATCGATTTCATTCAAATTTTCAAGATAAATGCGGTTTTATCTGAAGTTGATTGTTTTTTTTCAATTTTTGAAAATACACTTCCGGTCGGAAGTAATCGTCGTAAAACGATTTTAAAAAGTGAATTTTGTCTGTGACGTTTCTCAAAAATGAGTAAAGATATTGGGCTGAAATTTTCAGAGATGATAGAACTACCGTTTTTCTAATGTACCTCGGTCAAGAGAATGTCCTCCGTCACTTCCGGTCGTCACCGGAAGGAAATTTGAAAAAAAAAAAATTTCAATTTTTTTAGTTTTTATTATATTTCTTTGAAATTTTTACACTCAATAGTGACCCTTTTACTGATTCAGAATATGTAATTTGTTTTAAAATCGATCAACGCATTTTCGAGATATTAAGCATCAAAGTCCTGAAGCGAGAGTCCGAGTAGCTCAGTCGATATAGTCGTGGACATGGCCCTGGCGACCCGGGTTCAAGTCCCGAGTGCCGCAAAAATTTTTCACTCATTTTTCGATCAGATTTACGATTTTATCTTTAAAATGACGAGTTTTATTAAATCTCTTCAAAAATCGGACGGAAGACCCACTCGTTGCTCGCAACGAGAACCATCTAGTTATTATTATTATTATTATTCTTTTTTTCTTACCGATTTTGTGCAGACGATTTCTCGGAGATGGCTGGATCGATTTCGTTCAAATTTTCAAGATAAACGCATTTTTATCTGAAGTTGATGTTTTCTAATCATTGTTAGAAAATTCACTTCCGGTCGGAAGTTATCGTCGTTTTACGATTTTTAAAAGTCAATTTTGTCGGCTGGAGATCTAAAAAACGAGTAAAGATAGAGCGTTGAAATTTTTAGAGGTGCTAGACATATCGTTTTTATCTTGCACCTGGGTCAAGAAAATGTCCGCCGTCACTTCCGGTCGGAACCGGACGGAAATTCAAAAAATCGAATTTTTAAACTTTTTTGTTTTAAAATATTTTTCTGTAGGGTTGATAGTGACCCTTTTACTGATTCCGAATATGTATTTTGTTTTAAAATCGATCAACGCATTCTCGAGATATTAAGCATCAAAGTCCTGAAGCGAGAGTCCGAGTAGCTCATTCGCTAGAGTCGTGGACAAGGCCCAGGCGACCCGGGTTCAAGCCCCGAGTGACGAAAATTTCTTTTCCCTCCTTATGTGCTCAGATTTACATTTTTATCTTTAAAATGATGGATTTTATTCTTTTCCGTTTTAATTTTGTAAAAGAAGGTACAATATAAGCGCTTTTCCCCGTATTTGTCTATTGAGATCATTAGCTGTGTATTCATACTGAAATAAAGTGAAAATGTTGAGAAAAATCAATAGTTACATCTTTAATGCAACGCTTATACATTGTTCTAACATATGTATTTCATACAGTAATTGTGTAATATGTAATATTTAGAATTTAACATTGTACGTTAAATATAGAAGTCATCACCACCCCCCCCCCTCCCGCCCCTTTCTCTCCGATTCACAAAATCATTTAGTTTTTCTGCCCCGATTTTACTTGATCTTTGATCTTGGACCTTTAATTTCAACCTAGTACCATTCTAGAATACTGTACTAATTACCAGACCAATTCGTTCATTTTTAACACAGTTATGAATTTTTTGGCATATGAGTTTCAATTGGCGTACTTGACATGTACTGTAGAAAAAAATTCTAACTCCCGAGCCCTTCACTCAATCTTAATGAAATTTTATGTAAATGTACCTCGGACCCCATTCTTATTGTCTGCCAAATATGCAGCGGATTGAACAATTTACAAGAAATTCCTGAGATCAAACGGCGTGTATTGCCTATACGGGGAATTAAAATTTAAACAGTACACGCACCGACCCCCCCCCCCCCTCTCCCCGATTCACAAAATCATTTAGTTTTCCTGGCCTGATTTTACTTGATCTTTGATCTTGGTCTTCTAATTTCAACTTAGTACCATTCTAGATTACTGTACTAATTACCAGACCAATTCGTTCATTTTTAACAGAGTTATGAACTTTTTGACATTTGAGTTTCAATTAGCGTGCTTGACATGTACTGTAGAAAAAAATTCTAACTCCCGAGCCCTTCACTCAATCCTAATGAAATTTCGTGTAAATGTACCTCGGACCCCATTCTTATTGTCTGTCAAAAATGCAGCGGATTGAACAATTTAGAAGAAATTCCTGAGATCAAACGGCACGTATTGCCTGTACGGGGAATTAAAATTTACACAGTACACGGGATGTAAGCAGCCGTATGATATTTCTGTTGCATGAATATTTCTTGTTTTCCGCTAAGTCTGTATCTACGATAACGTGTGAACTACTTATGAATGTTAGAAGTGTGAAAACTACTGTAATTGATTTTTTTAACGAATAAATTTACATGTTACCGAGTTCGTTATTTCTACATTTTTAAAGATTGTATCAATCCTGTTGAAATAAAACAGTCAAACGTAATAGTAAACGACACAAAAAAAATTCTCAACGCTGAAATACATGTGTACAATGCATCAGTCATTGTTTTAGGACTTCCCCTAATTGTCGTTAACCGAATATCCGAGATCCACACCTCAAAATTCTACTTTCGATTTATTTACGACGAAAATCAAGCTCGGGCCTATTCACCCCTCTCCGGAAACAACATGCATCAATATTTCAAATCACCTCGCATTGTTACAAAACCTAATTAGTCAGACAACTTACACGCTGTTTTTCATCTCATACAAAAAATCAGCTCCAGTCCCGGGCGGAAACGCCCCAAATTCAAAGAGAAATTCGGGAATTATTTTGCGCCAGCCATGTTTTGACGTGAACCTCCGGTGAAATATTGTTATGGCAACTGTAAAAGTTGTGTGTTTTAATCTCACCAGAGCCAAAATTTGTTCTTTCTCTCTTTCTCTCCATTTTTTTTTTTTTTTTTTTTTTTTTTTTTTTTTTGATTTTCTAACAAAAATATTCTTCACAAAGGGGTTGTTGGAATGTAGAACAAGTCGAAAAACACTCTCCTATTTAGATTAAGACAAAAACAGTCCTTATTTATTAGGGTCTTCCGTCTTCAGCGGAAGACCCTACTATTATTCTATTGTTTCTTTTTCACTTTTCTTATTATTATTATTATTATTATTATTATTCTTTTTTTCTTACCGATTTTGTGCAGACGATTTCTCGGAGATGGCTGGATCGATTTCGTTCAAATTTTCAAGATAAACGCATTTTTATCTGAAGTTGATGTTTTCTAATCATTGTTAGAAAATTCACTTCCGGTCGGAAGTTATCGTCGTTTTACGATTTTTAAAAGTCAATTTTGTCGGCTGGAGATCTAAAAAACGAGTAAAGATAGAGCGTTGAAATTTTTAGAGGTGCTAGACATATCGTTTTTATCTTGCACCTGGGTCAAGAAAATGTCCGCCGTCACTTCCGGTCGGAACCGGACGGAAATTCAAAAAATCGAATTTTTAAACTTTTTTGTTTTAAAATATTTTTCTGTAGGGTTGATAGTGACCCTTTTACTGATTCCGAATATGTATTTTGTTTTAAAATCGATCAACGCATTCTCGAGATATTAAGCATCAAAGTCCTGAAGCGAGAGTCCGAGTAGCTCATTCGCTAGAGTCGTGGACAAGGCCCAGGCGACCCGGGTTCAAGCCCCGAGTGACGAAAATTTCTTTTCCCTCCTTATGTGCTCAGATTTACATTTTTATCTTTAAAATGATGGATTTTATTCTTTTCCGTTTTAATTTTGTAAAAGAAGGTACAATATAAGCGCTTTTCCCCGTATTTGTCTATTGAGATCATTAGCTGTGTATTCATACTGAAATAAAGTGAAAATGTTGAGAAAAATCAATAGTTACATCTTTAATGCAACGCTTATACATTGTTCTAACATATGTATTTCATACAGTAATTGTGTAATATGTAATATTTAGAATTTAACATTGTACGTTAAATATAGAAGTCATCACCACCCCCCCCCCCTCCCGCCCCTTTCTCTCCGATTCACAAAATCATTTAGTTTTTCTGCCCCGATTTTACTTGATCTTTGATCTTGGACCTTTAATTTCAACCTAGTACCATTCTAGAATACTGTACTAATTACCAGACCAATTCGTTCATTTTTAACACAGTTATGAATTTTTTGGCATATGAGTTTCAATTGGCGTACTTGACATGTACTGTAGAAAAAAATTCTAACTCCCGAGCCCTTCACTCAATCTTAATGAAATTTTATGTAAATGTACCTCGGACCCCATTCTTATTGTCTGCCAAATATGCAGCGGATTGAACAATTTACAAGAAATTCCTGAGATCAAACGGCGTGTATTGCCTATACGGGGAATTAAAATTTAAACAGTACACGCACCGACCCCCCCCCCCCCTCTCCCCGATTCACAAAATCATTTAGTTTTCCTGGCCTGATTT
The DNA here is from genome assembly GCA_033439105.1 of Magallana nippona. NCBI lineage: Eukaryota > Metazoa > Mollusca > Bivalvia > Ostreida > Ostreidae > Magallana > Magallana nippona. The sequence continues at coordinate 7,403 of JASWDR010000320.1, read as the reverse complement.
TACTTGATCTTTGATCTTGGTCTTCTAATTTCAACTTAGTACCATTCTAGATTACTGTACTAATTACCAGACCAATTCGTTCATTTTTAACAGAGTTATGAACTTTTTGACATTTGAGTTTCAATTAGCGTGCTTGACATGTACTGTAGAAAAAAATTCTAACTCCCGAGCCCTTCACTCAATCCTAATGAAATTTTATGTAAATGTACCTCGGACCCCATTCTTATTGTCTGTCAAAAATGCAGCGGATTGAACAATTTAGAAGAAATTCCTGAGATCAAACGGCACGTATTGCCTGTACGGGGAATTAAAATTTACACAGTACACGGGATGTAAGCAGCCGTATGATATTTCTGTTGCATGTATATTTCTTGTTTTCCGCTAAGTCTGTATCTACGATAACGTGTGAACTACTTATGAATGTTAGAAGTGTGAAAACTACTGTAATTGATTTTTTAGCGAATAAATTTACATGTCACCGAGTTCGTTATTTCTACATTTTTAAAGATTGTATCAATCCTGTTGAAATAAAACAGTCAAACGTAATAGTAAACGACACAAAAAAAATTCTCAACGCTGAAATACATGTGTACAATGCATCAGTCATTGTTTTAAAACTTCCCCTAATTGTCGTTAACCGAATATCCGAGATCCACACCTCAAAATTCTACTTTCGATTTATTTACGACGAAAATCAAGCTCGGGCCTATTCACCCCTCTCCGGAAACAACATGCATCAATATTTCAAATCACCTCGCATTGTTACAAAACCTAATTAGTCAGACAACTTACACGCTGTTTTTCATCTCATACAAAAAATCAGCTCCTGTCCCGGGCGGAAACGCCCCAAATTCAAAGAGAAATTCGGGAATTATTTTGCGCCAGCCATGTTTTGACGTGAACCTCCGGTGAAATATTGTTATGACAACTGTAAAAGTTGTGTGTTCTAATCTCACCAGAGCCAAAATTTGTTCTTTCTCTCTTTCTCTCCATTTTTTTTTTTTTTTTTTTTTTTTTTGATTTTCTAACAAAAATATTCTTCACAAAGGGGTTGTTGGAATGTAGAACATGTCGAAAAACACTCTCCCATTTAGATTAAGACAAAAACAGTCCTTATTTATTAGGGTCTTCCGTCTTCAGCGGAAGACCCTACTATTATTCTATTGTTTCTTTTTCACTTTTCTTATTATTATTATTATTATTATTATTATTCTTTTTTTTCTTACCGATTTTGTGCAGACGATTTCTCGGAGATGGCTGGATCGATTTCGTTCAAATTTTCAAGATAAACACATTTTTATCTGAAGTTGATGTTTTCTAATCATTGTTAGAAAATTCACTTCCGGTCGGAAGTTATCGTCGTTTTACGATTTTTAAAAGTCAATTTTGTCGGCTGGAGATCTAAAAAACGAGTAAAGATAGAGCGTTGAAATTTTTAGAGGTGCTAGACATATTCGTTTTTATCTTGCACCTGGGTCAAGAAAATGTCCGCCGTCACTTCCGGTCGGAACCGGACGGAAATTCAAAAAATCGAATTTTTAAACTTTTTTGTTTTAAAATATTTTTCTGTAGGGTTGATAGTGACCCTTTTACTGATTCCGAATATGTATTTTCTTTTAAAATCGATCGACGCATTCTCGAGATATTAAGCATCAAAGTCCTGAAGCGAGAGTCCGAGTAGCTCATTCGCTAGAGTCGTGGACAAGGCCCAGGCGACCCGGGTTCAAGCCCCGAGTGACGAAAATTTCTTTTCCCTCCTTATGTGCTCAGATTTACATTTTTATCTTTAAAATGATGGATTTTATTCTTTTCCGTTTTAATTTTGTAAAAGAAGGTACAATATAAGCGCTTTTCCCCGTATTTGTCTATTGAGATCATTAGCTGTGCATTCATACTGAAATAAAGTGAAAATGTTGAGAAAAATCAATAGTTACATCTTTAATGCAACGCTTATACATTGTTCTAACATATGTATTTCATACAGTAATTGTGTAATATGTAATATTTAGAATTTAACATTGTACGTTAAATATAGACGTCATCACCACCCTCCCCCCCCCCGCCCCTTTCTCTCCGATTCACAAAATCATTTAGTTTTTCTGCCCCGATTTTACTTGATCTTTGATCTTGGACCTTTAATTTCAACCTAGTACCATTCTAGAATACTGTACTAATTACCAGACCAATTCGTTCATTTTTAACACAGTTATGAATTTTTTGGCATATGAGTTTCAATTGGCGTACTTGACATGTACTGTAGAAAAAAATTCTAACTCCCGAGCCCTTCACTCAATCTTAATGAAATTTTATGTAAATGTACCTCGGACCCCATTCTTATTGTCTGCCAAATATGCAGCGGATTGAACAATTTAGAAGAAATTCCTGAGATCAAACGGCGTGTATTGCCTATACGGGGAATTAAAATTTAAACAGTACACGCACCGACCCCCCCCCCCCCCTCTCCCCGATTCACAAAATCATTTAGTTTTCCTGGCCTGATTTTACTTGATCTTTGATCTTGGTCTTCTAATTTCAACTTAGTACCATTCTAGATTACTGTACTAATTACCAGACCAATTCGTTCATTTTTAACAGAGTTATGAACTTTTTGACATTTGAGTTTCAATTAGCGTGCTTGACATGTACTGTAGAAAAAAATTCTAACTCCCGAGCCCTTCACTCAATCCTAATGAAATTTTATGTAAATGTACCTCGGACCCCATTCTTATTGTCTGTCAAAAATGCAGCGGATTGAACAATTTAGAAGAAATTCCTGAGATCAAACGGCACGTATTGCCTGTACGGGGAATTAAAATTTACACAGTACACGGGATGTAAGCAGCCGTATGATATTTCTGTTGCATGTATATTTCTTGTTTTCCGCTAAGTCTGTATCTACGATAACGTGTGAACTACTTATGAATGTTAGAAGTGTGAAAACTACTGTAATTGATTTTTTAACGAATAAATTTACATGTCACCGAGTTCGTTATTTCTACATTTTTAAAGATTGTATCAATCCTGTTGAAATAAAACAGTCAAACGTAATAGTAAACGACACAAAAAAAATTCTCAACGCTGAAATACATGTGTACAATGCATCAGTCATTGTTTTAAAACTTCCCCTAATTGTCGTTAACCGAATATCCGAGATCCACACCTCAAAATTCTACTTTCGATTTATTTACGACGAAAATCAAGCTCGGGCCTATTCACCCCTCTCCTGAAACAACATGCATCAATATTTCAAATCACCTCGCATTGTTACAAAACCTAATTAGTCAGACAACTTACACGCTGTTTTTCATCTCATACAAAAAATCAGCTCCTGTCCCGGGCGGAAACGCCCCAAATTCAAAGAGAAATTCGGGAATTATTTTGCGCCAGCCATGTTTTGACGTGAACCTCCGGTGAAATATTGTTATGACAACTGTAAAAGTTGTGTGTTCTAATCTCACCAGAGCCAAAATTTGTTCTTTCTCTCTTTCTCTCCATTTTTTTTTTTTTTTTTTTTTTTTTTGATTTTCTAACAAAAATATTCTTCACAAAGGGGTTGTTGGAATGTAGAACATGTCGAAAAACACTCTCCCATTTAGATTAAGACAAAAACAGTCCTTATTTATTAGGGTCTTCCGTCTTCAGCGGAAGACCCTACTATTATTCTATTGTTTCTTTTTCACTTTTCTTATTATTAGGGTCTTCCGTCTTCAGCGGAAGACCCTACTATTATTCTATTGTTTCTTTTTCAGGTTTCTTATTAGGGTCTTCCGTCTTCAGCGGAAGACCCTTCTATTATTCTATTGTTTCTTTTTCACTTTTCTTATTATTATTATTATTATTCTTTTTTTGTCTTACAAATTTTGTGCAGGCGATTTTTCGGAGATGGCTAGTTCGATTTCCTTCAAATTTTAAGGGTTGATGTGTCGTTATCTGAAGTTTGTACCGCCGTTTCAATTTTTCGATATTCACTTCCGGTCGGAAGTTATCGTCCTAAAACTTTTTTTAAAAATCAATTTTGTCTGCGACGTTTCTCAAAAATGAGTAAAGATAGAGGGCTGAACTCTTCAGTAATCATAGACATCTTGTTTTCCTGGTGCAGCATGGTCATAAAAACGTCTGCCGTCACTTCCGGTCGTCACTGGGAGAAAAGACGAAAAATCGATTTTTTCAACTTTTTGATTTTTTGATTTTTTTCTATAAGGTCGATAGTGACCCTTTTTCTGATTCAGAATATGTAATTTGTTTTAAAATCGATCAACGCATTCTCGAGATATTAAGCATCAAAGTCCTGAAGCGAGAGTCCGAGTAGCTCAGTCGTTAGAGTCGTGGACATATGCCCAGGCGACCCGGGTTCAAGCCCCTAGTGACGAAAAAATTTTCCCTCATTTTTTGCTTAGATCTACGATTTTTATCGTACAAATGATGGGTTTTATCTCATTGATTCAAAATTCGGACGGAAGACCCACTCGTTGCTCGCAACGAGAACCATCTAGTTGTTATTATTATTATTCTTTTTTTTTCAAGCAAATTTTGTGCAGACGATTTCTCGGAGATGGCTGGATCGATTTCGTTCAAATTTTCAAGATAAACGCAATTTTATCTGAAGTTGATGTTTTTATATCATTGTTAGAAAATTCACTTCCGGTCGGAAGTTATTGTCGTTTTACGATTTTTAAAAGTCAATTTTGTCGGCTGGAGATCTAAAAAACGAGTAAAGATAGAGCGCTGAAATTTTCAGAGATGCTAGACATAGCGTTTTTATCTTGCACCTGGTTCAAGAAAATGTCCGCCGTCACTTCCGGTCGGAATTGGTGGGAAATTTAAAAAATCGAATTTTTGAACTTTTTTGTTTTAAAATATTTTTCTGTAGGGTTGATAGTGACCCTTTTACTGATTCAGAATATGTATTTTGTTTTAAAATTGATCAACGCGTTCTCGAGATATTAAGCATCAAAGTCCTGAAGCGAGAGTCCGAGTAGCTCAGTCGATATAGTCGTGGACATGGCCCAGGCGACCCGGGTTCAACTCCCGAAGGCCGGAAATTTTTTTCACTCATTTTTCGATCAGATTTACGATTTTATCTTTAAAATGATGAGTTTTATCAAATCTCTTCAAAAATCGGACGGAAGACCCACTCGTTGCTCGCAACGAGAACCATCTAGTTATTATTATTATTATTATTATTCTTTTTTTTCTTACCGATTTTGTGCAGACGATTTCTCGGAGATGGCTGGATCGATTTCGTTCAAATTTTCAAGATAAATGCATTTTTATCTGAAGTTGATGTTTTCTAATCATTGTTAGAAAATTCACTTCCGGTCGGAAGTTATCGTCGTTTTACGATTTTTAAAAGTCAATTTTGTCGGCTGGAGATCTAAAAAACGAGTAAAGATAGAGCGTTGAAATTTTTAGAGGTGCTAGACATATCGTTTTTATCTTGCACCTGGGTCAAGAAAATGTCCGCCGTCACTTCCGGTCGGAACCGGACGGAAATTCAAAAAATCGAATTTTTAAACTTTTTTGTTTTAAAATATTTTTCTGTAGGGTTGATAGTGACCCTTTTACTGATTCCGAAAATGTATTTTCTTTTAAAATCGATCGACGCATTCTCGAGATATTAAGCATCAAAGTCCTGAAGCGAGAGTCCGAGTAGCTCATTCGCTAGAGTCGTGGACAAGGCCCAGGCGACCCGGGTTCAAGCCCCGAGTGACGAAAATTTCTTTTCCCTCCTTATGTGCTCAGATTTACATTTTTATCTTTAAAATGATGGATTTTATTCTTTTCCGTTTTAATTTTGTAAAAGAAGGTACAATATAAGCGCTTTTCCCCGTATTTGTCTATTGAGATCATTAGCTGTGTATTCATACTGAAATAAAGTGAAAATGTTGAGAAAAATCAATAGTTACATCTTTAATGCAACGCTTATACATTGTTCTAACATATGTATTTCATACAGTAATTGTGTAATATGTAATATTTAGAATTTAACATTGTACGTTAAATATAGAAGTCATCACCACCACCCCCCCCCCCCCCCCCGCCCCTTTCTCTCCGATTCACAAAATCATTTAGTTTTTCTGCCCCGATTTTACTTGATCTTTGATCTTGGACCTTTAATTTCAACCTAGTACCATTCTAGAATACTGTACTAATTACCAGACCAATTCGTTCATTTTTAACACAGTTATGAATTTTTTGGCATATGAGTTTCAATTGGCGTACTTGACATGTACTGTAGAAAAAAATTCTAACTCCCGAGCCCTTCACTCAATCTTAATGAAATTTTGTGTAAATGTACCTCGGACCCCATTCTTATTGTCTGTCAAAAATGCAGCGGATTGAACAATTTAGAAGAAATTCCTGAGATCAAACGGCACGTATTGCCTGTACGGGGAATTAAAATTTACACAGTACACGGGATGTAAGCAGCCGTATGATATTTCTGTTGCATGTATATTTCTTGTTTTCCGCTAAGTCTGTATCTACGATAACGTGTGAACTACTTATGAATGTTAGAAGTGTGAAAACTACTGTAATTGATTTTTTAACGAATAAATTTACATGTCACCGAGTTCGTTATTTCTACATTTTTAAAGATTGTATCAATCCTGTTGAAATAAAACAGTCAAACGTAATAGTAAACGACACAAAAAAAATTCTCAACGCTGAAATACATGTGTACAATGCATCAGTCATTGTTTTAAAACTTCCCCTAATTGTCGTTAACCGAATATCCGAGATCCACACCTCAAAATTCTACTTTCGATTTATTTACGACGAAAATCAAGCTCGGGCCTATTCACCCCTCTCCGGAAACAACATGCATCAATATTTCAAATCACCTCGCATTGTTACAAAACCTAATTAGTCAGACAACTTACACGCTGTTTATCATCTCATACAAAAAATCAGCTCCTGTCCCGGGCGGAAACGCCCCAAATTCAAAGAGAAATTCGAAAATTATTTTGCGTCAGCCATGTTTTGACTTGAACCTTCGGTAAAATATTGTTATGACACCTGCAAAAGTTGTGTGTTCAAATCTCACCAGAGCCAAGAACTGTTCTTTCACTCTTTCTCTCCATTTTTTTTTTTTTTGATTTGATTTTCTAACAAAAATATTCTTTACAAAGGGGTTGTTGGAATGTAGAACAAGTCGAAAAACACTCTTCCATTTAGATTAAGACAAATACAGCCCTTATTTATTAGGATCTTCTGTCTTCAGCGGAAGACCCTTCTATTATTCTATTGTTTCTTTTTCACTTTTCTTATTAGGGTCTTCCGTCTTCAGCGGAAGACCCTACTATTATTCTATTGTTTCTTTTTCACTTTTCTTTTTTTCCTTTTTTTTTTCTTTACAATTTTTGTGCAGAAGATTTCTTGGAGATGGATCGTCCGATTTTCGT